>JABSNV010000889.1:0-100000 GCA_024085815.1 Flaveria linearis
ACCAGGAGCTATGCGCTCAGTCATCTCTGGAGGTAATGGAGTGTACCTTCCAGTGAAGTTGATGGACATCTTCTTCAGTGTTTTGAAGATGGTAGGTCTCACTTGGGGAACAGTAAGAGCAGCTGCACAGACAAGCTTGCTCGGTTCCAGCTCACAGTTGATTATGTGTTGAATAAATCTGGGATACATGAAGAATGTATCCCTTCTCAAATTGCCAATTAGGTTGGTCAACACAAATCGTGAGTAGTTGAAGCGTAGACCTTTCACCAACCCATGAACTAGGCATCCCAGTTCATATGGGATTTGATCCCATCCCCCTGACTTGTTGGATAAGCAGTGAAGGACAATGTGCAGCAGGAACTTCCAATGGTAAGAGAAGTTGAACTTGTATACGGTTGACCTGCTGACATCTCCTCCATATCCCATTAGGATGTAAGTTCCATCCAAGTCTTCTTTGGGGAACTCAGTAGGAGCCCCATCATCATAAAGCTCGAGATGCTCTCTGATGAGTTGCTCTGTGATGACCAACTCCTGGCCACAAATGCGAGTTCTCAGTACTCGAACCCCATTCAGAACTGCAGTTTGACCGTTACTCCAGAATTCGGACATATGGTTGGAGTATACGGTGGGGTTAACTGTTAGTGCAGTGTGGTATGTGGATTCGGTAAGAGAGGTGATGATTTGGGTGAAGTCGACATCTCTTGACGAATCAAGTAATGCGACTTGGTTGTGCTGAGGGTTTAGCGCCATTGAAGAGAAGGTAAGCTTGAATTTGGGTGAAATTGCAAGTTTGACAGTGAAGGGAATAGTTAGGGCAGTAAATTTGTAAAAGAAGATGAATTTGATCAGTCTGGATTATTTAAAGGGGATGAATTGTGGTAGTGGCGGTAATAGGGTAACTGTTTGGGGTTACTGTGGGTGGTATGGTGGTTTACGGCGGAGAAATGATAGTGGCGGCAAGGGATAATTTTAAATAATCTGACCATCATGAACAAAATCTTTACTTTTTACAGAGTGGGCCCAAAAAGATATCCGTTATAGAGTAAAAGCTTTACTTCCGAATGTAAAACATTTTCGAAGGTAACTTATCATCCGAAGGCAATTTCTCTTCCGAAGCAAGGCATTGCTTCCGAAGGTAAAATTGTCTTTCCGAATGGAGAGTTACATAAGCTTGGAAGTAGATCTGATGTAAAATCAATCGCTTCTTCCGAGACCAAAAACTCTTCCGAGAAGAAAATTTCCATTGAGGAATTTTGGCTTCGGAAGATATTCAAGAATATCTTCCGAGAATTAATTCCTCTTGGAAGGAATTTACACTTAGAATAATTTAAAAGATCTTTTGTAACAGGGCTTAAATTGTATTGACACAAGACATTACACATTTAAAAAACTTTTCAAAAGAGGTAGTTAATCAATATTTATCATCCCAATAGCTGATATGAGATACTTAAATCTTTGTTCATCAAATGCCTTTGTGAACAAATCAGCATATTGTTCATTTGAGTCAACTTTGATTAACTTGATCAAATTCTTCTCATGAATATCTCTAATGAAATGATACCTGATATCAATGTGCTTTGTCTTGGAGTGCTTTACTGGATTCTCAGTAATGGAGATAGCACTATTGTTGTCAATATGGATAGGAGTAGTCATAAAGTTGAATCCATAGTCTAACATCTGATTTTGAATCCATAGCAGTTGAGCACAGCAGCTAGCAGCAACAATGTATTCAGCTTCAGCAGTTGATGTAGAGACACAAGATTGTTTCTTGCATTGCCATGAGATAATCCTTCCACCAAGAAATTGACATCCTCCTGATGTGGATTTTTGTCAATGTTGCAGCCACCATAGTCACTGTCAGAGTATCCATAGAGATTGAAATCACTATTTCTTGGATACCAAAGACCTAGTTTAGGTGCTCCTTTGAGGTATCTGAGGATTCTCTTTGCAGCAGCTAGGTGAGACACCTTTGGAGCAGCCTGATATCTTGCACAAATGCATGTGGCAAACATGATATCTGGTCTACTAGCAGTGAGATACATCAGAGAACCAATGATTGCTCTATACTGATGTTGATCAGTATCCTCCCCCTCAAGGTCAGGACAAAGATTATGGTTTCTGGGTATAGGTGTCTTGGCTGGTTTACAGTCCTTCATTTCAAATCTATCTAAGATATCTGAGACATACTTAGATTGACTTATGAAGAACCCTTCCTTCATCTGTTTCACCTGAATTCCAAGGAAAAAGTCCATTTTTCCCATGGAACTCATTTCAAATTTCTGCTTCATGATGCTCTCAAAGTCCTTGCACATTTGGTCATTTGAAGAACCAAATATGATGTCATCAACATAGACTTGAACGAGCAATATGTCTTCTCCACTCTTTCTGATGAAAAGAGTCTTGTCAATGATACCTCTGGTGTAGCCATTCTTCAGGAGAAACTGAGACAAGGTCTCATACCACAGCCTAGGTGCTTGGTGCAGCCCATATAGAGCTTTATCCAGTTTGCACACATAGTTGGGGTGCTGTGGGTCTTTAAATCCTGGAGGTTGACATACATAGATTTCCCTATTTATATCCCCATATAGAAAAGCACACTTGACATCAAGTTGGTAGACTGTGAAGTTCTTGGATGCAGCATAAGCAAGGAAGATCCTAACTGCCTCAAGTCTTGCAACAGGTGCAAAGGGGCAAAGACATCAGTATAATCAATTCCTTCCTCCTGGGTGTACCCTTGAACTACTAGTCTTGCCTTGTTCTTGATAATCAATCCTCTATCTTCTTTCTTGTTCCTGAACACCCATTTAGTGCCTATGGGTACTTGACCAGATGGTAGTGGGCATAGATTCCAGACCTTTTGTCTTTTGAATTGAAGCAGCTCCTCCTGCATCGATTCAACCCAACTACTATCCTTTAAGGCATCTTCCACCTTCTTTGGTTCCATCTGAGACAAAAAGCATGAGTACAAGCAGACATTCCCATGATGAGTTTGCCCTCTTGTTCTCACACCCTCAGAGACATTTCCTATGATGTTCTCAGTTGGATGAGTGTTGTGAATCCTAAGACGAGGAATCACATCCAATTGTAGAGATAAGTCCAGATTGGACATATTCCGATCAGGAACTGGATTACTCTGTCCAACTGCTGTTTCAAAGTCATTCAATGAGGACTGATTGAATGATTAAGAAACATCATCAATGGTTGGTTGTGAAGTAGTATTAACAGTTGCCTGTTCCTTCAGAATACTACTTCCTTCAACCTGGTGTTGTGGTGGATCACCTGAAGAGCTTTGAGGTTGATCAAGTGATCCACTTGTTGAAGCTTCATCATTCCTGGAGATTGTTACACTATCAGATCTGTGAATGGTTGAAGCTTGTTGCCTTTCAGCTCTTGGAGAATTTGGAAGAGGTCTGGGAAGGTCAAATAGTTGATCTGCATCAGCATCAGCATCACCTTGAGCACCTGTTCCAGCTGAAACATTCTCACAAGATTGTTTAGAATAGTTTGGAAACAATTCTAAATCAAAGATATATTCAGGTCCATTCCCCCTAACACAAGGAGTGTGCTCATTAACAACTATATTGGATGACTCCTCAAATTGTTGATTCTTGATGTTGTATACTCTATAAGCTTTGGAGCTAGAAGAGTATCCAACAAAGATAGCATCATCCGACTTTTCAGCAAACTTTGCTAAGTTGTCCTTTGTGTTAAGTATGGTACACCTGCAGCCAAAGGACCTTAGAAAGCCAATGAACGGTGGCCTCTTGTTCCATAACTCATAAGGGGTTTTTCCATGGGGCTTAACTACAAGAACCCTATTCTGCACATAGCATGCAGTGCTGACTGCCTCTCCCAGAATGTTAGAGGCAGCTTTGAATCAGCTAACATGGTTCGAGCAGCCTCAATAAGTGTCCTATTCCTCCTCTCAGCAACACCGTTTTGTTGAGGAGTTCTGCGAGCACTATATTGTCTGGCAATCCCTTTTGAGTCACAGAATGAGTCAAGAACAAAGTTCTTAAACTCATTCCCTTGATCACTTCTAATGATCTTAACCTTGTGATCAATTTGATTTTCTGTTTTAAGAATAAAAGATTTTAAAGTTTCAGCAGTTTCATCTTTACTTCTTAAAAAGAATACCCATGTAAATCTTGTAAAATCATCAACAATCATAAGGCAGTATGATTTCCTTCCAATGCTCATTATACTTGTGGGACCAAAGAGATCCATGTGCAATAAGTGTCATGGAGTAGTGATAGAGTTAACACATTTGGATTTATGAGATGATCTGTGTTGTTTCCCTTTCAGGCATGCAACACAGTTATCTTTGCAGAAAAATTCCTTTTTAGGCAAACCATGTACCAAGCTATTTTTAGCCAATTTATTCATTGTTTTAAAATTCACATGACACATGCGTTTATGCCATAGTGTTGACTCATCACTATCAGCTTTGGAAAGAAAGCATGATACTTCACCCATAGGAGAAGCATTGTTCATATCCAGCTTGTACATATCCCCTTTCCTGGGAGATCTAAGAAGCACCAATTCCGGAGGAATTGTCATCCCTGGTTTGAGGATAATGCACTCATGTTCTGTGAAAAGCATCTGATGCTTCTGGTCATAGAATTGAGAAACACTTAACAGATTGTGTTCAAGTTGTTTGACAAAGTGAACTTTGTCAATGTTTATTCTGCCATTGGATATACTTCCTCTGCCAGAAATATATCCTCCAACCTCACCTCCAAATTGGACAGGCCCTCCATCAAAGTTCTGGAATTGTTGAAGGAGAGATCTGTTCCCTGTCATGTGCCTAGAGCATCCACTATCTACAATCCAGACATTGTTGTTCTTGTCAAATGGACGTCCCTGCACATAAGATGAGATGGTTAGTTTTGTTTGGAAGCCCAAGCCTTGCAGGTCTTGGGCTCTTCCAAAGAGAGTGACATAATTGAACCAAAAGATATGCATTGGATTCAATAGAGGTCGTTGAAGAAGAGGTTTGAGCTGTAGCATCTTCCTTGATCTTCCAATCCATCCCTTGATTGATCTTTGAGGATGAGCTTGTTGAAACTTTTGCAGCATGGTCTTCTTCCGAAGCTTCTTTCTTTTCGGAAGAAGTCTTCACCACCTTTTCTTCCGAAGTAGTCTTCTTCTGAGATGGTTTCAAGGGAGCCTTCTTGTTCTTCCGAACCTTAGAAGGTTTGGCTTCCGAAGCCATTTTCCCTTCGGAAGGAGTACTTCCTTCCGAAAGCAACTTTGCTTCCGAGCCCAATTTTCCCTTTGTCATCATTTGGACCGTTTGAAGTGGTCCAACTGAGAAACCTTCTCTAACTCCTTCTCTTCTAACATTATTTGCATACTGTGTGCTTGCTGGATTGTAGTAACAATCTTTAGCCATGTGGTTGTGCAGACCACACATTATGCATGCAATGTTAGCCTTCTGGAAACTAGCAGGTTGCTGTTTCTTGGATTTCTTCTCTTTATCAGCAACTTTCCCTTTCAATTTCTGATCCTTCGTTAGGATAGGAGTGCTGGTACTACACTCCTTTCCTGAATCAAAAGTACCTACCACTTGAAATCTGGCAGAAATGAAGACACCCTTTTGCTTTGGGTCAATCTTAAGCTTGGACTCTGCAACCTTCTTGGCAGTCCTTCTAGCAGCTTTAGCTCTGCTTCTTCTTGCCTTGGTGGTTGGGATTTGGTCTTCACAGGTGGAGATGAGTGTATCCTCCAGTTTCTCCCCTGTGGTGGCCACTATTTTTGCCTCATTCTCTAGTTCCAGTGGAGAAGGGTCAGCAGTTGGAACCTCTTGCTCTTCAGTACCACATCTAGGTAGTCTAATAGACTCATAAGAGTGTGGTGGAGCTATTTCATTGGTTCCCAACCCTTCTTTGTTTTGATAAAACATTTTGGAATGAGAGGATCATGCAAGAATAGTTTGGAAGCTTTGCTCAGCAATAGCTTGCTTCCTGGCCTGAGCCTCAGCAGTGACTAACTGGGCTTGAACTTCAGATAGTTTGGATATCAGATCTTTGATTTGAGTTTTATAGTTGGTCTTTTCATGTTTTAAAAGAGATACAGTTTTCTCTAACTCTTCAATTTTCTTTTGATAGTCAGATTCAGCTCTCTTAAAATCAGATTCTAACACATTTAAAGACTCAACCTCAGATCTGATTTCCAAAATGTAATCCTTATAAAGTTTAACTTTAGCAATACAGGCAGCAGTACAAAGATGTTCATATACCTGATCATCATCTGTTCCGGCCATGAGTGCTTGAGCGGGAGTCACATCCTGAACCATGAAGCTCCAGTCAACTTCTTGAGCCACAGCAGCTGTTTCAGTTGATTTCTCTTCATGCTTTGAAGCAGTGGGATGTGTGGAGGCCTGTGGGGTTCCCGGGTTGTTCTTGGGAGCCTTGTATTCCCTAGCAAAGTGACCAAGTTGGTTGCAGTTGTAACACTTTACTTTGCTCTTAGCAAACCCAAACTTGCTGTTGACTGGGTTTTGAGGGAATTGCCTTCCAGTTCTCTTGAAGAACTTCTTCGCTCTGTAAGTTAAAAGAGCCATCTGTTGGACAATGTCCACATACTCCACATCATCTGGACTGAAGCACTCAAGATCATCAAAACAGTATTGAAAATCACCAGAGTGTCCACTTCCAGAGACAAAGGCACAACTATCCTGAAAGGAGTTGTGTTGAATCTTTTGAGACTTTGGAGTCTCACGTAGAGTAATGTAGGGTCCACTATGTGAGTTGTCAGGGTAACACAGCAACTGATGTTGTGGTTCTATGATTTCCCTATCAACCACATGAAGGGCTGAACTCAGTTGGTTATTGGAGTGACCAGAGGAGTTCTGCATGTTCATCTCCATCTGGAATGCACTTAGGATACCATACAACTCTGTCAGAGTAAGAGTCTTAAGGTCCGAAGTTCTCTTGATTACAATACAGTAGTGTGTCCATAGTTTAGGAAGGGAAGACATAAACTTCCTAACTATGTCTCTATTCTCAAGAGCTACTCCAATATCCACCAGAGTATCTACTATCTTAACATACCTGAAGTATTGTTGAGTCAAGGTCTCACCAGCCTTGAAAGTAAAGTTCTCAAACTGCTGCTTTAAGAGATCCTTCTTGGTCTCTTGGGTTTCCTTGGATCCTTCATACATCAGCTTCAATGCTTCCCATAAATCTTTAGCAGTCTTGCACTTCTTGAAGCCTCTGTAGACGGAGTTGGGGAGAGCAGTTTGGAGAGAAGTCATAGCCCTTTGATCTAGCTCTATTCTCTTCCTATCTTCTTCTGAGTAATCATCAACATCTTTTGGAATGATACGATTACCAGTGGCAGAAGTAGTGCTTGGTATGAAAGGACCATTGACAATGGAGTCCCACATCCTTGAATCTTGACATTTGATGAAGCCTTCCATTCTAATACACCATGTGTCAAAGTCTTCAGGGGTGATCAGTAGGGACTTGGTCATGGTGCCAGTTTCCATATCAGCCTTGGAGAGAGCGGCCATTTAAGTGAGTGGTTTGTAGTGAGGAGTGAAAAACAGTTTGATTTGGATGGTAAGATCTCACAATCAAGAGCCTGAAGCTCTGATACCAATTGCAGGATCGTGTGTTGGTCACTCAACAGATGGTTTTTCTCTCAAACTCACCTTGATCGACACTCAGCAAGAGTCTATAAAGAGTTGATCACAATATAACAAGTAACAAGCAATAAAATGAACACAAGATGTAAATTTTCAAGGTACTTTTATATATTGCCTCTCAACTCAAAGGATTACAAGACTCTTGGACTCAAATCACTTATCTAATGAGTTACATGGAGAAGATATATATAATACTACCTACAGCCGGATATACTTTGATACCAGCTGGGAACCTCTAACCTAACATCTATACTACAAGACTCTAGGTGAGGTCTTTCAGACATTTTGCCTGAGAGTTGGTAGTCAGGACATGTCCCTGACTTACCTTTTGTCACCAACTAAAGTTGGTAACATGTACTATCATAAAAAGGTGAACAGTAGAATAAAGTATGGTCAACAACATGGCTCTTTAGGAAGATGTCATGCTGTATCAGAGGTCTACAGCGGACTGTCATGGACCATACTTATATCTACTGGACATAGCAATGTCTTCCGAAGGATAAAATGCTTCGGAAGAATAACTTCTTCCGAAGCCACTTATACTTCGGAAGACTGCTTCTTCCGAGGCTTGGAGTCTTCTTTGTCTTCGGAAGCAGACTCTGTCTTCAGCTCTTTCTTCAGACATTGTCTTCGAAAGTTCAGACTTTGTCTTCAGCTCTTTCTTCAGACTTTGTCTTCGGAAGCTCAGATTTTGTCTTCAGCTCTTTCATCAGACTTTGTCTTCGGAAGTTCAGACTTTGTCTTCAGCTCATTCTTCAGACTTTGTCTTCGGAAGCTCAGACTTTGTCTTCAGCTCTTTCATCAGACTTTGTCTTCGGAAGATAGTCTTCAGCTCTTGGCTTTAGCTGTTGTCTTCAGCTGTTGACTTCAGCTGTTGTCTTCAGCTGTTGTCTTCAGCTGTTGTCTTCAGCTGTTGACTTCAGCTGTTGTCTTCAGCTGTTGACTTCAGCTGTTGTCTTCAGCTGTTGACTTCAGTTGTTGCCTTCAGCTGTTGACTTCAGTTGTTGCCTTCAGCTGTTGTCTTCAGCTGTTGACTTCAGCTGATATCTTCAGCTGATGTTCTTCAGACTCTCGGAAGATCTCATGCTTAGCTTTGGAAGCCCTTGAATGTAGCATCAAAATGACTATGTGAAGTTGTTTTGGTTGCACCAGCCTCATCATGACCCAACAGTATTCAACCTGTGTTCTGTTGTGCCTCGGGGGACGCCTTTCATGTCGGAGGGCTGCCACGCAAAAATATCCAAGTTATGTAGCAGCAGATGACGGAGTCGTTCCTTGGTGGCATCTCCCAATTGCCCTCCGATGGCAATTTTTTGGTCTGGAAAGAGAGGGTTGACCACCCACTTCTCCAACACGGGGGCACATGGGTTCGTCTTCCCCAGCCAATTCCCCTGGGGTGATTGCCTTCACATCTTTACATTCCCTGCTGGAGTACACGGTGACCACTCCAGTCGGGGTGGGGAACTTGATTGCAGCGTATACTGTTGATATGACCGCTCCCAACATGCACAGACCCGGTCTTCCAAGTAGGATGTAGTGGGATGAGTCTGACCGCACAACCAAGAAAGTCATGATAACTTCCCGCCATCCCATGCTGTTGCCTATTGCGACAGGCAGTTGTATCTGTCCCAAGGTTTGCATGACCTCTCCAGCAAAACCAGTGAGCTGATGAGTTCTGGTGTCCAGATTCCTTACTTCCTCGTCAAGCTGATGTCCCGCAATAACTGCTGAAATCGTCAGAGGGCTGTTGGCAAAGCTTCCGCCATGTATTGGAGGGAACGGAATTTCCTGCGCCATCCAGGGCTCCATATGGTCGGAGTGGCACTTAACATTGCAGCTTGCAACCCTTGTCATGAAGATCTCCTTCCGCTTGTCTCCTGTCTGCGGTATTTTCTTCAGCTCCCTAAGAAGATGGGCCAGCTTCCCCGTTTTTATCGCCAGTTCGATCTGCCGTTTTAACAAGAAGCAGTCGTCTGTCATGTGCCCATTCTCCTTGTGGAACTCGCAGTATTTGCCTGTGTCCCTCTTCACTCCAGGCTTCAGCGGAGCCGGCTTGGTGAAGTTGACATTCTCTGTGGCAAGGATCTCGCTTGGGGTTTTGGTTAGTGGTAGAAGTATGACATTAGGACCTTGTGGGTTTCTGGTTGGAGTTGTGAAACGAGGTTGGAAAGGAGGGCTTCGCTGAGTGTACCGTGGTTGGAACTGTGGTTTTTCCCATGACCTCGAGCTTCCTGGCCTTTTATGCTGCTCCCACGTGGATGGCATGAGCTTCTTTGTAGTTCTATCTTTCAGTTGCTCACAGACCTTCTTTCCTCTAACGAACGCTTTCGCCCTCTCCAGCATTTCGTCCACCGTCTTCGGGAGGTGTTCATGGAACCTTTCTACCAGCTGATCGTTCCTCACTCTGTGAATGAACGCCGAAATTCAAATCGTTTCCCCAACCCCTCTGACCTGCATGCTTTCTTTTGAGTATCTAGTGATAAAATTCTCAATGGACTCGTCGTCTCCCCTTTTGATGTTGTGTAGCTCTGTCGGGTCCTTGGCAGATAACCTTTGCTGGCTGAAGTTTCTCAAGAAGTCTTCTTCTAATTCCTCGAAGCTACCTATCCCTCCGACTGTGAGGCTATCAAACCACACTCTTGTAGCACCTGTTAAGGTTTGGGCAAACATGTGGCACCACACAGGGATTGACTACTGTTCCACTTCAGCTGCACCTACGAAAATCGCAGGTGGTCATCGGGATCTCCCAAACCGTTGTACTTGCCTACATTGGACGACATCTTCAGTTTCGGAGGAAAAGTGAATTCCGCTATTCTGGGTGTGAACTTGGACCTGGCCCGTGCGGTCGATGGGCGGTATGGTTTACTAAAATCATCATCTTTTGCAGGTTTCCCACCCGCCTTGGCTGCACCTTGCTTCGTCTTTGTTTTATCTTCAACATTCTTCATCGCGTCGCCTTGATCGCCTTCCTCCTCCCCTGGTTCTTTGGAGTGTCTTCATACTCCAAACATGTCCGGATATCCTTCAACCGTCTTTCTCTTTCTTCCTGCTCCAACATGGAGAGGATCTGCTCCCGGTTTCTACTGTTAAAGTCCGGGGTGATGACAGTGTTGTCATCATTATTTCCTCCCGGGGTGGTGCCTAGTGCTGAGGTGGTGGTGTGTGGGTTTTCATCAGTGTTGGTATTTTTATGGTGAGGGGTTCCTTGACCTGAATCCATGGTGGTTGGCTTTTGGTTTTCATCAGTGTTGGTATTTTATGGCCCATACCGGTCTACTTTCTAAATTAGTTGTATATCAATTGAATGTGTGATCATTTATCCAATTGATTCAATTTTGTTTTGTTTTATTTTGATTGAGAGACTTCGAATTTAGTTTAACATAACGCTTAATGTTGAAAAAACAAACAAACCACCTAGCATCACGTGGCAAAAGCTAAATAGCCTATTGTTACTTTTCATCAACCATCAATTTTAATAAGATACATAATTATGTAAAAGTTTGAAGAAGACTTTAATAGTTTATAAAGTTAGAACCTCTTCATTAACATGTTCATGTATTTTTCATTCATTGGAACAAATTCTCAAACTACTATTGCTAGAGCTTTCCTTTGTGAGCCTTCTTTGGATTTGTGACTTTATTGGCATAAGTCAACATGCTTTTGAAACTTACGTCTCAACCTTAACATGTTACTGAAATTGTAATACAACCTATAAAGGTTAGGAACATGGTTTTGAAAACCGGACCGGACCGGCCGGTCCGATCGGTTGGACCGGGAACGGACTTCAATCTGGTCCGGTTCGGTGCTTAAAACCGTTTAACGTTGAATCAGTGGTCAGACCGGTTGAACCGGTCAAACCGGGAACCGGACTGGTTGAACCGGTTTTTATATATATATATATATATATTTTGTAGTTTTTAAATATATTTATAAAAAATAATTATAATTTTATCCGGTTCTTATATATAGTTCAACCGGTTGACAGTCCAGTCCGATTTTAAAAATATTGGTTAGGAATTGGAACTAGATCGGTTCGTGAGACTTTGTTCTTTCATTCTATTAAACTACCATTTACTAATCTAATTACAGGTTCAAACTTCATATATATTTTTTATAGACTAATACAATATATCAATATTACAAACACACATATAAAAAATAATGTACTCTAATATTTTATATTAATTTCATCATATGTTTTATGCATTAAACTTTAAAGTATTTTTAGCATCATGTAATTTTCTTACATCTCATTCTTCTAGTTCGAATAATGAACTTTTAAAACGTCGGTTCAATATTTGCTGGCCATGAAAACATTAACATCAAATACACTAACAAGTTGGTATTATCCATTGTATTTTCCCAATTTCCCCCTTTATACATTTAGTATTGCAATATATATATCTAATATTTTCAACCAGACCTTTAAACCATCGACACAATTAGGGTGACAATTCATGTCACGAACTTGAATCCGACACAAAGAAAAAAAGGTTTTGGGTTAGGCAATAACATCTGTTTAAAAAGCAGGTCTGTTTGGGTTGACCCGTCTATAAAATAAGTCAGGATCGGGTTGACCCACTTAAAAAGGGGCTGACCAGTTAACTCATTTTAATAATACACTTTTTAAATATTATTATATGTCTTTTAAATTTTGCATTAAAAAATTATTTTAAAAGTCTTATTTATTTTCAGTTTATAAATTCATTTTACAATTGAAATTTGAACTTTATTTATTTTAATATTATCAAATACATATAATTAAAACTTGAAATCATAACTCTGACATCTAGTTATATATATAACAAACAAACAAACATACCCAGTGTATCCCGCTGATAAGCAGGGTCTGGGAAGGGTATGTGGTGGCAAGTCTTTCCTCTATTCTGAGAGATAGAGAGACCGCTTCCGAAAAGACCCCCGACTCGTTAACAGAGGCAGTACCCATAACAATCGTAATACATATCATACAACACATAGGTAAACCGTAAGACTCGTCCAGTTCACAGAATTATCAGAAATTGAAATTAAAAATTTTCTCATTCAAGATTATTTTGGTTTGGTCAACTGATAAAATTAGAATTGAAAAATCTTCTCAAATTCCTTTCACTTACCCATGAAATGTTTAACAATCAAATGGAATATTCAAAATTAACATTCAAATTCCACTCAAAATGACAAATCAAACACGTTATCAATTTTAACAAGATTTCAATTTCATTTCTAATTCCGTGTTTTGCAAATCAAACGACCCCGTAGATTGTAATTTTCGATTGATTATTTTGACATTTTTAGAAAAATGAGTTAAACGCTCAGTTCAAGTTACATAATTTCATACATGTTCAGTTTATGATTAAATTTTTTGACACGACTAAAATATGACTTATGTTCGGGTTCAATAGTTCAACGGGTCAGCCAATGACCCGTGAATATGAAACTATTGACACACCAAGGCCCGACCCGTTTCAACTTTCAATTGTCGGATCACTAATCCCATACCCGAATCACCACAATAACACTCGATATACAATTCATCAGAACCCCCAAATCAGTTTCCATAGGAACGAACACAAGTTCACAAAGACGAAGAACCTCACGAAGCATCTGCAAGATGGATGATTACACGAGAGAAATGATGGACCTCAAGACCCTCGTCACTCGAACCCTAGAAAAGAAAGGGGTTCTCGCTAAGATCCGAGTAATTTCTTCTTCAATTCATCTTGTTACACTTGCAATTATGTGGGAATCTGGTGAATTTCTGTAAAATGCTTTTGGGTTTGTAATGGGATGCATTGTATCGTCGGATCGGGTGGGTATTATGTGTTGTGTGAGTGTTTGATTCGGAGGGGATCGAAGAGAATGTTGATGATTTTATGTGTGGATGAGGGTATTTTATTAATATTTTAGGGTGAATCAAACCTGTTATATTAAATTGGTGTTGGGGTTTTGAGTTTGCTAGCGATGACTGATGAGATGTTATTGTTGTTGAGATAATTTATGTATTCAAGCTATTAGGGCTTCTGATTTCAATTGGAAATGGGAATTTTGATGAATTTCCATTTGGGTGGGTCAGTAGTTTATCAAAAGTTTTCAGCTTTAATGAAGGATTTGAGGAGTGATATGAATACATGATAAGAAGATTCGAAATGGATATGAGGTGCCATTAAAGATTGTAATCTAGTGTTTTTAAAGATTATGGAGTATGGATCATGTGGATGTTATTTATTTGTATTAAGACCATAATATAGGTTTATTAAGATTATGTACCACGTGGACGTTCTTTATTCGTATAAAGACCATAATGTATGCTTGAATACCGTTATTAAAAAGGAAAAAATAACGTTTACATGTTTAATCGTTCACTTCTGTATTCACTTTCCTAATTAAGTTGATCTTTTATTACTTATACGTTTGCTATCGGTGAAAGGCTGAACTTAGAGCAAGTGTATTCGAGGCAATCGAGGAAGAAGATAAAGCAATTGAAAAGGATGAAGGTCTACCTCCTGCACTGTTGGGTAGCTGCAATGATCGTGCAAAGCAACTTCATGCTTCGCCTTCAGGTATCTTCAACCAAATTTGTAAATTAATTGATTATTGTTTCATCGATCCTATTTCTGAGCACAAACATTTGTTTATTTGCATGAAGTGTGACATTTAAATCACCAAATTGATGTATTTTGTGGTCTTATGTTGATATTCTTTCAGGTCGGCTTCTAACTGCACTAATATGCGAGTACTTGGATTGGGCACAACTGGGACACACACTAAAAGTTTATTTGCCCGAGTGTAATCTGGTAACAGTTTTCTTTCTTATCATGTATGGTGGTGTTATATTCATGATTCTTTCAAGTTTTGTTCAATTACAGTTTTCTTAAACCTGTCATTGCAGCAAAAGGATGCGTGGAAAGCAGAGTTAAGGGACTTCAGTAATAAGAATGGCTATGATATAAGCAGGAATGGAGATAGCGGCCCATTGCTGTTAGATGTGCTTGAAGGCTTCTTGAAATTTGAGGTTTGATATTTATATTTGAATTTTGTTGGTTCATTTTTAATTAAACTTGGAGAAGTCGTAAGGAGTTGACATGAATATTTGATTATTGAGATAAATGTAAAATTACCCAACTATCCCTAACTTTAATAAGTTGCGCAAACCCAATGCACGAGACTCCTGCATGTGCGGGGTCGGGGGATGTTAGCCCAACGTGGCCCTGATGTATGCATCATTACCCTATATTTCTACAAGAGGCTGCTTTCACGATTTGAACCATGACCTCCAAGTCACATGGCAGCAACATTAGTGTTGCTCCTAGACTCGCCCCGTAACTTCAATCAGTTGATTATTTGATCATGTTACTTTGAGTAGCAATAATCCTTTGAAAACCATACGTATAAATACCCCCGTAGATTACGTTGTAGAGCTTGTTGGAGCTTTAGGGAATTTGGGTCTGGGCACATGAATTTTTTTACCAACTTCTTATTCACAATACTCTCTCTATGCATGAACGGCTTGTGATGTTTAGGGCTAAAATTAATTAGAATGTTTAGAGGACTCGCAAGATATCTTGTTACTTCCACTACTTTTTAGTTACTTTCACTACTTTTTAGTTACTTTCACTATTTTTTAGTTGATATAACTTATAATTAGTAGCCTGATTACTTTTTTGGCTCGATTTTGGTGAAACTGTACATTTTACCCTTTTAGCTGCTTCCAAATTTGATGCGCTGATTGGTACCATAAAAGCATAACATATTTAGAGCCAGACCAAACCAAGCAGATCAATTTTGATTCAATTCTGTTCTTTTGTTGGAAATATTAGTATAACTGTAACATTTTAGTAACTTAAAGATTCTAAGACGAGATTTATCATCTCACAACCCTTAATACATTTTTATGTACTTATGGATTAAATAGGACTAGCTTTTAATATATGTGAAGGTGGACCGATATATTAGCTATTGTGGTGAAGATAGATCAATCTTAAACTTAATTTAAATATGGACAATTCGATTTATACCAACCTATACTTGCTTGATTTTATGAAGAGTCAATCTCAAGGAAGAGGCAATATAGATACTCGAAATCGAAGGCCATCTTCATCATCTGTAGTTGGTGGATTAGCTCCTTTGGGAAGGTAAACATCAGCAAGTTATCTTTAGTATTGTCTTATTACATTTTTTATTAATAAAATTATCTGTTTTCCTTATGCCAGACAAGGTCCCGGTTCCCAAACATCTGGTAAGCATGCCATTACTATTCCAGTATTCCTTTACGTTATTATTAACAAATATCTATCTTTCTTGTTAAAACAAATTGAAAAATTAAAGAAAAAAACATTTCCATCAGCAGCTTAGCATTCATTTCATTTGTATTATCATTTATGTTTCTGTTAATTATTCAGACCGAAGAGGAGGTTCTTCAACCTCTAGCTACAGAAATGATGATTACAACTGGAGATATGAAAATGATGATGCTTCTGAGGACATTAATCGTGCTTCAGTTGCCTTGGAGAATCTTCAGTTGGACAGAAAGGCTCGAAATTTCACCCCTCTTGGCGGTTTGTCTTATTAACCCCTGTAGCTTTTAAAATATTAATCTTTGAAGGAAAATAAAGTCAAATTCACTCGGTTCTAATTAAATCAGTCAAAATGGCAACATTTTGTTTTGTTATCTACAAACGTGGCATCTAATATGATTAGTAATGTTTTCTCTTTGGATTTATGTTACCATCTGTAGTATAAACTATTGTAGTAACGCACAAGCACGTATGCTCGATACGCATGGTAAATTGCACTTTGCAAGATTTTTAATCTAAACCTTGACTGCTAATTTTGTTCTGCAGGCATGGTGGGGATGACAGCAACAAAGACCACATGTAACATCATGATGCCCGAGAGCGTGTAGTTTGTAGCAGACTATAATGTACGTCTTTTAACATATGAGAAAGCTGTTACATAAAGAACAAAAGTTCATGTTTTTTGTTTTAATGTTTTGTTAATGCTTCCTTAACTTGGCTGGATACGGTTAGCTTGAGAACAGTTGTTTTGCATTATTTAATATTATGGTTGTAAGCAATATTTTCATTGTTTGTGTTACAAGTAGCGAGTAGTCTCTTTATGCTATGATATAAAGGTAAACGTTGTCAGTTTGTTTTCGTCCCATCCCCCTCAAACATACTGAATGATTTTCGTCCCATCCCCCTCAAACATACTGAATGAGTGAGATTATTACAATATATGTTTGTTTGTTTGTTACGAGTAATTATGTTGCTTTTGGGTCATCAAAGTTCGTACCTTTTCTCCTGCACATGCATGACCAAATCTCGTGTAGGGTACGACTCTAGGGTACAAGTCATGGTGCATGATGTATAAATCTTCAAAGCATAATTGGTGCTTCGAAACGGGCATGTTTGCTGTTGTAACTTATGCTGTATGCACATAACGTCGAACAAACACAGGACTAAGTCTTGGCTTATGTTATGACACGTCATTAATCATTCAGGGTTGTTACATAATCAGAAAAAACATAGACAAACTCACATTTTCTACTTGTGTTGAGAGTTAGAGGATAAACTTTAGTATGCCTTCTACTTGTGTTGAGAGTTAGAGGGAAACTCACATTTGTATGCTCACGTTAATAACGGTATTCAAACATAGATTATGGCAAGAGTAAAGAAAATCCATATAAATTTATAAAACTCCAAAACACACACTTCAAATTTGTTACTTTATACACCAAAATCATATATTAACATTAATTAAAATCAACCCCAAGCACAAAAATCCACATGACTAATTTAACTTACAAATCTAAATTAAGAAACTTCAGGATATGTTTAAAGCTTTGAGTGTTTTCAAAACTTTATGAAACACGTTTATCTTTAGTAGGTTTCTAAAGATAGTCAATTTAAATAACTTTTGTAAAAGTAAAGAATAGAAAAACAAAGTAACATTTGTGCTACTAACCTTTAACTTTCTATCCTAAACAAACGGGTTGGCTAGACATCCAATCTCTTAAATTCATTCTTTTGAAAACATTAATATATTAATGATTTGGCAAGTTAAATAGGTAGACCAGAAGAGCATGCAACAAATAAAAAATAAAAAAAAATGAATACGTTTAGCATGTACTCCAAAAACTTATTTGGTTAGTATTTATGAGATTTAAATTTGCGTTATTAAGTTCTATAAATATTTAGAAGAAGTTATAAAGTGGATGAAAGTATCTTACTATATTACACATGTGAACTATCAAAATGCAACAAAACTAAAAAAAGTAAAGATAAAACTTAACATATCAGGACAACTAATTATAGGTTTAAAATATAATTTTAATTCGAAAATGTAGTTTTAATATGTAATAAGCTGTTTTAATAAACCTAACCTTTAATTTTATCATTGCAAATACTTAATAATAATAAGAGTAAATTACACTTTTCGTCTTTTAGGTATATAGTAAATTTCAGGTTTCATCCTTAAACTAAGGAAATTACTGTAAACATTCTTTACATTTAAAAAAGTTTGCACGTTTCGTCCTTTCCTCTAACGGACGTTAATTTCGTCCGTTAAATCAGGTCATGTGCCTTGCACATGAGGGCAATTTAGTCATTTTAACCCATATGAATATTAAAACAATAAAATAAACCTAGACCCACTTAATCCACATCTTCATCATCTTCACCATCCACCATCCACCACCACCCTCACCCCCATCATCACCACCACCCCCATTATCATCTACCACCGTCCCCGCCACCGCCCCCATCATCATCATCATCATTATCATCATCATCTTCATCTTCATCTTCATCTTCATCTTCATCTTCTTAATATCATCATCATCATCATCTTTATCACATCATCCACCCCCAAATTGATTTGTAACTCAAAATCAATTATACACATTCAAAAACCACCATCATCTCAACCTGCAAAAACCAGCCACCATTGTCGTCACCCCCATCAACCCAACTCGCAACCACCCGACCACCACCATTATCACTTCTACCAAACCCCAACCCGAGACCACCCAACCGCCACCATCGTCACCTTTATCAAGCCCAACCTACAATCACCCGACCACCACCATCATATCTCCATCAAACCTAGCCTGCAATCAGCCAACCATCATTTTCATCACCTCCATCACCATAACCAATCATCCCTTCTATCAGATCTAGGTTTGTAAAATCATAAATATTCTTTAGATCTAGGGTTCTTTAGCATGAGTTAGAGAAAAAATAAGAGAGAGATGAGAGAGAGAGAGACATAATAACGGTGAGTGGTTATGGTGCCGGAGACATCGCTGGTGGTGGTCGCGAGAGACATGATTTCAAGTGTAGAAATGGTTGAGAGAGAAGGAGTAGAGGGATATATATAGAGAGAGAGAGTGTGTGTGTGTTTGTGTTTGTGTGTAAGAGTTGAGGGTGAGGTGGGGTGGGGTGAGGTAAAAGTACCAAAATGTCCTCATGCGCAAGGCACATGACCTGATTTGACGGACAAAATTAATTTCCGTTAGAGTAAAGGACGAAATGTGCAAGCTTTCTTAAACGTAAAGGACGTTTACTGTAATTTCCTTAGTTCAAGGACGAAACCTGAAATTTGCTACAAACTTAAATGACGAAAAGTGTAATTTACTCTAATAATATTTTTTGTTAACAACACCAATAATAATTAGTATACAATGAGCAACATTTAGATAATCTAAGAGTACCCACTCTAAACTTGAACCCATAGTTTTTTTATTGGAACAAGAACATTACTCTAACTCTTGTCTTTTTACCACTAATACTATATTTGTAAAAAGCTATTTAGAGTAAATTACCATTTGAATCCCTGACTTTTGTTCATTTTAACCGTTTGAATCGTTATAGTTTTAAAGGCTCGATTTGCATAATTGACATTTGGAGTTTTAACCGTTTGCATCACTAATGTTTTATTATGTAACCATTTGAATTAAAATGACTAACTCTGTTAACAGGCCCCATATATTTGTTTTTTGTACGGGTATTTTTGTCATTTTCTTTAATTCTTTTTTTTTATTATTTTCATCATTCCATCTATTTCCAACCCACCTACAAACACTTTGCTCCGATTAGACCCTCTAGTCAACCATCTGCACCACCACCTACCCCTCTACTGTCGACCCACTAACCACCACTGCCATCTCCGCCTCCTCCTTCGCCCACCAGACCTTCTTCTCTGCCTTCTCCTCCTCCCCCACACATTACCTCACCACCCCTTCCCACCTCCCACATCATCTCCTCCGTTGACCTCAAAAACCACCACCAACTCATCTTCTCAAAGTCGAATCCACCAACACCACTCCCCACCGACTGGTTCCAACGTCACCACCACCTTTTTCAACCCAAAGAACTCGTCTTGTCGCTGACGAAACTCCCATCCTCCGCCTCCGGCGATTATCGGACTCTGCTATGGATCTTGAAACCCATATGACGCTGAGCTAGATCCTAATCGACCCGACCAAGAACCGGGCGGTTAACCGGAGGAGTCGACCGGAGAGAGCATTGAACCGGAGGCTGAGGGTGGTGATTTGGGTCAGGTTGCCGAGGGTGTTGTCCTGGAGCTCACCGGAGAGGCCCATGTCGGGGAAGTAGAGCTGTTGGTAACCGTTGGTCTGACCCCTCAACGGCGAAATAGGAGAACCCAAACCTGAACCCAAACCCAAACCGAGTTCTCAGAAGTCGGGTTTGTCAGTGTTATTGCCATCGTGGGTGAGTGATTTGCGGAGACGACCGGAGAGTGTATCGACCCCTGATTGCGACATTTGTGAAAAAGTTTGATTGCAAGAGAGATTGAAGCTTTGGGGGTTGTGTTTTTTACAAATCTATTGTTCGATTGAAGCAACAAATATGGTTGCAATTAAATGGAACAGATGAAATCATAAAAAAAGAAAGAGAGATGGGGATCTTATGATTTAAAAGGAAAAGAGAGAGGAGAGGGAGAGAGAGAGAGAAGAGAGAATGGGGAAAGAATGAAAGGATCAAAATACTTGCAGGATCGGATTTCGTGTGGTTTTTCTCTCAACTCACTGTGAATCAACACTCGGCAAGCAGTCTATGAAGAGTTGATCACAATATAACAAGTAACAAGCAGTAAGAAAATCTAACAGCAGATAAATTTTCAAGGTACTTTTATATATGCTTCTCAACTCAAAGGATTACAAGACACTTGGACTCAAATCACTTACATAAAGAGTTACAGGGAGAAGATATATATAATACTACCTACAGCCGGATATACTTTGATACCAGCTGGACACCTCTAACCTTACATCTATACTACAAGACTCTAGGTGAGGTCTTTCAGACATTGTGCCTGAGAGTTGGTAGTCAGGACATGTCCCTGACTTACCTTTTGTCACCAACTAAAGTTGGTAACATGTACTATCATAAAAAGGTGAACAGTAGAATAAAGTATGGTCACAACATGGCTCTTTAGGAAGATGCCATGCTGTATCAGAGGTCTGCAGCGGACTGTCAGGGACCATACTTTTATCTGCTGGACATAGCAATGTCTTCCGAAGGATAAAGTGCTTCGGAAGAGTAACTTCTTCCGAAGGCACTTATACTTCGGAAGACTGCTTCTTCCGAGGCTTGGAGTCTTCTTTGTCTTCGGAAGCAGACTTTGTCTTCGGAAGCTTTCAGACTTTGTCTTCAGCTCTTTCATCAGACTTTGTCTTTGGAAGCTTTCAGACTTTGTCTTCAGCTCTTTCATCAGACTTTGTCTTCGGAAGCTTTCAGACTTTGTCTTCAGCTCTTTCATCAGACTTTGTCTTCGGAAGATAGTCTTCAGCTGTTGGCTTCAGCTGTTGTCTTCAGTAGTTGACTTCAGCTTTTGCCTTCGGAAGATGTCTTCAGCTGTTGTTCCTTAGACTTCTCGGAAGATCTCTTGCTTGGCTTCGGAAGCCCTTTAATGTAGTACCAAAAAGTGACTATGAAGTGAATTTGGTTGCACCAGCCTTATCATGATCCAACAAACTCCCCCTAGGCTGATGCTACCAAAACTTCACTTCTCTCTTCTTCTCAAAGCTCTCAGCACCAAGGAAAGCAGGTGTTTATCAGTGTCTTCATTCTTTCCTGCTGTGATGCTGAGAATTTTGTACAAATCTTTGGTGGACAGAACCTCTACTCTGTCACCTTGGATTATGTGTACCCTCTGTTGTGGCCCTCTGAAAAGAGTTAGTTGATGGGAAGTATAGTCATATTCCCATCGAACTATTGGTTCCAATTCAGGACCTTCCACCATCTGTAGAAAGGCTGTGCCTTTGGTGGTTGATCTTTCCTTGTCTTCCACTTTTTTCAGCTTCAACTCTTCTTCAATCTTGGCTCTTCTACTTCGTTCAGCCAAGTGGAGACCGCTGATGTGGTTTCTGATGTGTGTAGCAGTCTCAGAGTTGGAGGGATTGGAGAATGGCTTCTCTGCAAGCTCAGCAAGATCAAATCTGCTGAGATGCAGTAGAGAAGTGGCATTGAGCCTGTTGGTTTCACCATTCTCCCTTTCCACAACAAAGTTGTGAGAAGGTTCATCGAACCTCCACTGGATTATTGCATTTCTAGGTCCAGGAGATTGACCAGAAATCCTGTCCTCTTTCCTGGTATCCAGTAGAGTCACCAGTTTTCTTCTTAGCCTCTTCTCCTCAGCATTGAGGGTATCGGAGTTGAGACCAAGAAGTCTTGCAGACTGGCCCAAGGTTTCTCTAGGCAATTCAAGAAATTGGCCTAGGGTGAGGGAGCTTGAAGAGTTATCAACATAGGTGATGTTGATAAGCTCTCCCTCACAGGAGATACTGCTCAAGGTAGTGCAGTTAATGAGCCTCGTCTTAAACTCCTTTATTTCTTCAAAGGAGAGATGTTTAGGAGGCTGAGGGGATGATCTTGGATGTTGTTGGGTAGGCTTAGGTTTAGTGGTTTGGGTTGAGTCTTGGGTTTTAGGATGGGTAGTTTGGGTGGTTGAGGTGATGTGGTAGGTTTGGGTAGAGTTGTGGGTTGAGGGGTAAAGGTTTCATCAGTGGGTTCAGGTTTAATGGGAAAAGGGGTTGGTTCTGGTGTGGGTTGTGGCTGTGGTTGAGTGGCTGGGGTGAAAACCATTCCCTTCATCCTCCTATACATCTCCTTCCTTTTCCCCAAACGGATGTCAGCTTTTATTTCACTGACTATCCGCTGGAGTGTCCTTTCGGACATAGGTCCCACCTACCTACCAGAGAAGCCATGAGCCGGAGGTAGTCCTTCATCCAGGCTTTGTCAGTTGACTTTTTGGCAGCAGTGACCTCCTTCTCTTCCTCCCTCTTCCTCTTCACCTTCAGCTTCTCCCTAGCAGCCTTCTTCCTTTCCTTCTCCATTTGATCCTGCTCTTTGTTGTGGAGCAGCAGGATCATATCATCATCATGTGGAGACAGTTCAGGAAGACTGAAGCCTCTTGAGAGAAGGAACTTGATCCTAGCCTCTCTCAGCTTCAGGGCTGCCTCCCTCTGCTCTTGTTCTTCCTTCTCCAAGGCCAACCTGGCTTCCCTTTCTTGTTGTAGCCTGGTTGACCTCTCCAAAGTCACCAACTCCTCTAATGGTAGCAGGAGTATTTCCTCATTGGCAGCTCCTAGATTGATGAGCTGGTCAATGAGTGCTGTTCTTCTCCTCTGGTTGATTTCTTCCTGATTGGCTGCAGCTGCTTTAGAACTAGCAGCTAACAGCTTCTCAGTAGGAAACCGACCTTTCTTTTTGGCCTTCTCAATTTTCTCCTCCTCCTGAAGCTCTTCCGCAGTCAGCTTTCTTTTGCCTTTGTCTTTGATTGTGCTTGACTGTGGTGGTTCTTGGATGGAGGGTTGTGATTGAGAGAGAAGTTCAGCTGGTGCTTGGGTTGGAGGTATATCAGAAATGTCATCCCTGCTCACCTCAGATGCAATTTCAGCAATGACATCTGTGATGGTCAGTTCCTCGCACATCTGAAATAGGCCTTCCGCAGCTTCTATTTCGGCCTCGGAAGACTTGTCTTGTTCTTCCGAGGCTTCCATGTAAGCTTCGGAAGCCTCAGCTAGAGCTTCGGAAGATGAGACTGCTGCAGATTCTGTCCCATCTGTTTTAGTTGCTGGGCCATCAGTCCCCATTTCCCCTTCGAAGCTAATCTCAGGTTCCATGAAGACCTTAGGTTGACCAACTTCCTCCACAGTGGTAGAAGGTGCAGTCAGTCTTTGAAGCTCCTCAGCCCTAAAGTATGCAAGTGTGGTGTCGGGGCTGGGCTGTTCTAGGGATGATCTCAATACAAACTTTGTGAAAAGTCTGTAGAGATCTTGAAGCATCCTTGAGTCAATCTCCAGAAAGGATTGAGATGACTTAGGTGGTGTAATGATTTGTTGGGTGGAAATGAGTTGTGTCTGTGGTTCCATAGGTGTTTGTCTCTGAACTTTCTCCCCCTTTTTGGTAGCATCATCTTGAGAGCTAGATGAGCTAGAGGAAGAAGTCATTGAGACCTGGATTGGTACATGCCTAACAGACCTCTCCGTCTGTTTCTCAGCTAGTTTAGCCTTGAGAGAGTTAATCTCAAGTTGCTGAGTGGCAGTCCTTGATTCTAAGATCTTCACCTGTGATTCCAGGTTGGAGACCTTAGAAAGCAAGTACTGAAGTGTTAGTTGCATACTTCCCTCATCTTCATAGGAAGAATCACGGGGAGATGAGATAACATACCTAGTATGCTCACTCTCACCACCAGATGTGGTTTCTTGGCACCCTGGTTTCCTTTGCTCAGAGTCATCTCTTTCAGAGATGTCAATGGGCAAAGTTGCCGTAGACTCAGTCCTAATTATGTTACCACTGTCCTGAGAGCTCAATGAGAGACTCTGAGTAGTGGCAGCTGAGTCTACATGAGTCCTCTCCACATCAGTGGGACTCACCTCAGTAGCAGGCTTCTGATGGGGGCTAGAGACAAGGGATCCCTCTTGGCTCTGTTGATCTCTTAGTGGGTGTTGTAGATCAACTTCATGGCCATGGAGAGATGTAATCTCTTCATCAGTTCGGAGTAAAAGGTCAGTGAAAGAGAGGGTGGTTAGTCCTACTGACCCGGGACCTTGATCAATGTCTACAGGCATTGAGCCTATGGTGGGGCTGTCCCTAGAAGGCTTCACAGGGGAGTGTGAAGACTCACCCTGTGGGCTTAAGGCTTGGGGTTCGGGCTCAGGGTTTGAGACTGAGGAGGCTCAAAACCCACATTGAGGTCAAATGTGAAGGATGGTGTGACCTCGGACTGAGTGGGAGCCCATGATTCCACTCTAGTCCTTTCGGTGTGAACAAAAGGAGCTTGTTCAATCAGAGTAGATTGAACAAGGGTTCGTTTGGGACGTCTCTGATATGTGGCTTTGATGGGTAAAGAAGGCTTTGGTATTGTGGTGGATGTTGCTGGTGTGGGTTCATCACCTGTGGGGAGACAGGGATGTCACCAGGAGCTATGCGCTCAGTCATCTCTGGAGGTAATGGAGTGTACCGTCCAGTGAAGTTGGTGGACATCTTCTTCAGTGTCTTGAAGATGGTAGGCCTCATGTGTGGAACAGGAAGAGCAGCTGCGCAGACAAGCTTGCTTGGTTCCATCTCACAGTTGATTATGTGTTGAAGGAATCGGGGATACATGAAGAATGTATCCCTGCTGAGATTGGCGATTAGGTTGTTCAACACGAATCGTGAGTAGTTGAATCTGAGGCCTCTCACCAACCCATGAACTAGGCATCCTAGTTCATATGGGATTTGATCCCAACCCCCTGATTTGTTGGAGAGGCAGTGCAAAACAATGTGCAGCAGGAATTTCCAATGGTAAGAGAAGTTGAACTTGTATACTGTAGACCTGCTGACATCGCCTCCATATCCCATGAGGATATAGGTGCCTTCCAAGTCTTCCTTGGGGAACTCAGTAGGAGCCCCATCATCGTGAAGCTCGAGATGCTCCCTGATGATCTGTTCATTGATGACCAACTCTTGGCCACAAACTCTGGTTCTCAGGATTCGAACCCCATTCAGCACTGTAGTTTCTCCGTTGCTCCAAAATTCTGACATATGGTTGGAGTATACGGTTGGGTTAACTGTGAGTGCAGTGAGGTAGGTGGATTCGTGAGAAAGGTGATGATTTGGGTGAAGTCAGCATCCCTTGACGAGTCAAGTAACGCGACTTGGTTGTGCTGAGGGTTTAGCGCCATTGGAGAAAAGGTAAGCTTGAAATTTTGAGTGAGATTTATGGTTTGACAGTGAAGGGATGGGCTGTGAAGTGGTAAAAGAAGATGAAATTGATAAGTCAAGATTATCTAAAAGGGGTGAATAATGGTATGGTGGTGGTAATAGATAACTGTTTTGGGGTTGCTGTGGGTGGTATGGTGGTTTACGGCGGAGAAATGATGATGGCGGCAAGGATAATTTTAAATAATCTGACATTATCAACAAAATCTTTACTTTTACAGAGTGGGGCCCAAAGATATCCGTTACATATAAAAACCTTTACTTCCGAGGGTAAACATTCCGAAGGTAACTTTCTTCCGAGGGCAATTTCTCTTCCGAAGCATGATATTGCTTCCGAAGGTAAAATTGTCCTTTGAAGGCACTTTATCTTCCGAAGAAAGGCATTGCTTCCGAAGGTAAAGCTGTCTTTCCGAATGGAGAGTTGTATAAGTTTCGGAAGTAGATCTGATATAAATCAATCGCTTCTTCCGAGACCAAAAACTCTTCCGAGAAGAAAATTTCCATTGAGGAATTTAGCTTCGGAAGATATTCAAGAATATCTTCCGAGAGTTGTTCCTCTTCGGAAGGAATTTACACTGGAATATTTTAAAGATCTTTTGTAACAGGGCTTAAATTGTATTGACACAAGACATTACTCATTTAAAAAGGTCTTCAAAAGAGGTAGTTATTCAATGTTTATCATCCCAATTGCTGATATGAGATACTTAAATCTTTGTTCATCAAATGCCTTTGTGAACAATCAGCATATTGTTCATTTGAGTCAACTTTGATTAACTTTATCAGCTGTTTCTCATGAATATCTCTAATGAAATGATACCTGATGTCAATGTGTTTTTGTCTTGGAGTGCTTCACCGGATTCTCAGTAATGGAGATAGCACTGTTGTTGTCAATATGGATAGGAGTAGTCATGAAGTTGAACCCATAGTCTAACATCTGATTTTGAATCCATAGCGTTGAGCACAGCAGCTAGCAGCAACAATGTATTCAGCTTCAGCAGTTGATGTAGAGACACAGGATTGTTTCTTGCATTGCCATGAGATAATCCTTCCACCAAGAAATTGACATCCTCCTGATGTTGATTTCTTGTCAATGTTGCAGCCACCATAGTTCACTGTCAGAGTATCCATAGAGATTGAAATCACTATTTTTGGATACCAGAGACCTAGTTTTAGGTGCTCCTTAAGGTATCTGAGGATTCTCTTTGCAGCACTAGGTGAGACACCTTTGGGCAGCCTGATATCTTGCACAAATGCATGTGGCAAACATGATATCTGGTCTACTTGCAGTGAGATACATCAAGAACCAATAATTGCTCTATATTGATGTTGATCAGTATCCTCCCCCCTCAAGGTCAGGGCAAAGATTATGGTTTCTGGGTATGGGTGTCTGGTCTGGTTTACATTCTTCATTTCAAATCTTTCTAAGATGTCTGAGACATACTAGATTGACTTATGAAGAACCCTTCCTTCATCTGTTTCACTTGATTCCTAGGAAAAAGTCCATTTTTTCCCATGGAACTCATCTCAAACTTCTGCTTCATAATGCTTTCAAAGTCTTTGCGCATTTGGTCGTTTGAAGAACCAAATATGATGTCATCAACATAGACTTGTACAAGCAAAATGTCTTCTCCCTCTTCTGATGAAAAGAGTCTTGTCAATGGTACCTCTAGTGTATCCATTCTTCAGGAGAAACTGAGACAGGTCTCATACCACAGCCTAGGTGCTTGGTGCAGCCCTATAGAGCTTTATCCAGCTTGCACACATATTGGGGTGCTGTGGTCTTCAAATCCTGGAGGTTGACACACATAGATTTCCCTATCTATATCCCCATATAGAAAAGCACACTTGACATCAAGTTGGTAGACTGTGAAGTTCTTGGATGCAGCATAAGCAAGGAAGATCCTAACTGCCTCAAGTCTTGCAACAGGTGCAAAGACATCAGTAAATCATTCCTTCCTCCTGGGTGTACCCTTGAACTACTAGTCTTGCCTTGTTCTTGATAATCAAGCCTCTATCATCTTTCTTGTTCCTGAATACCCATTTAGTGCCTATGGGTACTTGACCAGATGGTAGTTGGCATAGATTCCAGACCTTTTTGTCTTCTGAATTGAAGCAGCTCCTCCTGCTCGATTCACCCAACTACTATCCTTTAAGGCATCTTCTACTTCTTTGGTTCCATCTGAGACAGGAAGCATGAGTACAAGCAGACATTCCCATGATGAGTTTGTCCTCTTGTTCCTCAACGAGGAATCACTTCCAATTGCAGAGATAAGTCTAGGTTAGACATATTCTGATCAGGAACTGGATCACTCTGTCCAACTGCTGTTTCAGAGTCATTCAATGAGGACTGATTGAATGATTGAGAAACATCATCAACGGTTGGTTGTGAAGTAGTATTAACAGTTGCCTGTTCCTTCAGAATACCACTTCCCTCAACCTGGTGTTGTAGTGGATCACCTGAGGAACTTTGAGGTTGATCAAGTGATTCATTGTGAAGCTTCACTATTTCTGGAGATAGTTACACTGTCAGATCTGTGAATAGTTGAAGCTTGTTCCCTTCAGCTCTTGGAGAATTTGGAATAGGTCTGGGAAGCTCATATAGTTGACCTGCATCAGCATCAGCATCACTTTGAGCACCTGTTCCAGCTGAAAACTTCTCACAAGAGGGTTTAGAATAGTTTGGAAACAATTCTAAATCAAAGATATACTCAGGTCCATTCCCCCTAACACAAGGAGTGTGCTCATTAACAACTATGTTGGATGACTCCTCAATTGTTGATTCTTAATATTGTATACTCTATAAGCTTTGGAGCTAGAAGAGTATCCAATAAAGATAGCATCATCCGACTCTCAGCAAACTTTGCCAAGTTGTCCTTTGTGTTAAGTATGGTACACCTGCAGCCAAAGGACCTTAGAAAGCCAAGAACGGTGGCCTCTTCCATAACTCATAAGGGGTTTCCATGGGGCTTAACTACAAGAACCCTATTCTGCACATAGCATGCAGTGCTGACTGCCTCTGCCCAGAATGTTAGAGGCAGCTTTGAATCAGCTAACATGGTCCGAGCAAGCTCAATAAGTGTCCTGTTCCTCCCCTCAGCAACACCGTTTTGTTGAGGAGTTCTGGGAGCACTATATTGTCTGGCAATCCCTTTTGAGTCACAGAATGAGTCAAGAACGAAGTTCTTAACACTCAGTCCTTGATCACTTCTAATAATCTTAACCTTGTGATCAATTTGATTTCTATTTTAAGAATAAAAGATTTTAAAGTTTCAGCAGTTTCATCTTTACTTCCTAAAAAGAATACCCATGTAAATCTTGTAAAATCATCAACGATCACAAGGCAGTATGATTTCCTTCCAATGCTCATTATACTTGTGGGACCAAAGAGATCCATGTGCAATAAGTGTAATGGAGTAGTGATAGAGTTAACACATTTGGATTATGAGATGATCTGTGTGTTTTTTCTTTCAGGCATGCAACCCAGTTATCTTTGCAGAAAATTCCTTTTTAGGCAACCCATGTACCAAGTTATTTTTAGACAATTTATTCATTGTTTTAAAATTCACATGACACATGCGTTTATGCCATAGTGTTGACTCATCACTATCAGCTTTGGAAAGAAACACATGATACTTCACCCCATAGGAGAAGCATTGTTCATATCCAGCTTGTACATATCCCCTTTCCTGGGAGATCTGAGAAGCACCAATTCTGGAGGAATTGTCATCCCTGGTTTGAGGATAATGCACTCATGTTCTGTGAAAAGCATCTGATGCTTCTGATCACAGAATTGAGAAAACTTAAAGATTGTGTTCAAGCTGTTTGACAAAGTGAACTTGTCAATGTTTATTCTGCCATTGGATATACTTCCTCTGCCAGAAATATATCCTCCGGCTCACCTCCAAATTGGACAGGCCCTCATCAAAGTTCTGGAATTGTTGAAGGAGAGATCTGTTCCCTGTCATGTGCCTGGAGAATCACTATCTACAATCCAGATATTGTTGTTCTTGTCAAATGGATGTCCTGCACATAAGATGAGATGGTTAGTTTTGTTTGGAAGCCCAAGCCTTGAGTCTCGGGCTCTTCCAAAGATAGTGACATAATTGAACAAAAGATATGCAGTGGGGTTCAATAGAGGTCATTGTTGAAGAAGAGGGTTGGGCTGCAGCTTCCTTGATCTTCCAATCATCCTTTGGTTGATCTTTGAGGATGAGCTTGTTGAAGCTTTTGCAGCATGGTCTTCTTCCGAAGCTTCTCTCTTTTCGGAGAAGCCTTCACCACCTTTTCTTCCGAAGTAGTCTTCTTCTGAGATGGTTTCAAGGGAGCCTTCTTGTTCTTCCGAACCTTAGAAGGTTTGGCTTCCGAAGCCATTTTCCTTCGGAAGAAGCAGTTTCTTCGAAAAGCAACTTGGCTTCCGAGACCAACTTTCCCTTTTTCATCATTGGACCTTTTGAAGTGGTCCAACTGAGAAACCTTCTCTGACTACTTCTTTTCTAACATTAGTTGCATATGTGTGCTTGCTGGATTGTAGTAACAATCTTTAGCCATGTGGTTGTGCAGACCACACATTATGCATGCAATGTTAGTCTTCTGGGAACTTGCAGGTTGCTGTTTCTTGGGTTTTCTCTCATCAGCAACTTTCCCTTTCGACTTCTGATTTCAGTAGGACAGGAGTGCTGGTACTACACTCCTTTCCTGAATCAGGAGTACCTACCACTTGAAACCCGGCAGAGAATGAAGACCCCTTTTGCTTAGGGTTAACTTAAGCTTGGACTCTGCAACCTTCTTAGCAGTCCTTCTAGCAGCTTTAGCTCTGCTTCTTCTTGCCTTGGTGGTCAGGATTTGGTCATCACAGGTGGAGATGGGTGTATCCTCCTGTTCTCCCCTGTGGAGGCCACTATTTTACTTCATCCTCTAGTTCCAATGGAGAAGGGTCAGCGTTTGAACCTCTTGCTCTTCAGTACCACATCTAGGTAGTCTAATAGACTCATAAGAGTGTGGTGGAGCTATTTCACTGGTTCCCAACCCTTCTTTGTTTGATAAACATTTGGAATGGGAGGTTGATGCAAGAATAGTTTGGAAGCTTTGCTCAGCAATAGCTTGCTTCCTGGCTGAGCCTCAGCTGTGACTAACTGGGCTGAACTTCAGAAAGTTTGGAGATCAGATCTTTGATTTGAGTCTTGTAGTTAGTCTTTTCATGTTTTAAAAGAGACACAATTTTCTCTAATCATCAATTTTCCTTTGATAGTCAGATTCAGCTCTTTTAAAGTCAGATTTTAGCACATTTAAAGATCAACCTCAGATCTGATTTCCGAAATGTAATCCTTATACAATTAACTTTAGCAATATAGGCAGCAGTACAAAGATGTCATATACCTGATCATCATCTGTTCCGGCCATGAGTGCTTGAGCGGGAGTCACATCCTGTACCATGAAGCTCCAGTCACTTCCTGAGCAACAGCAGCTGTTTCAGTTGACTTTTCTTCATGCTTGGGAGCAGTGGGATGTGTGGAGGCCTGTGGGGTTCCCGGGTTGTTCTTGGGAGCCTTGCATTCCCTAGCAAAGTGACCAAGTGGTTGCAGTTGTAGCACCTTTTGCTCTTATCAAACCCAAACTTGCTGTTGACTGGGTTTTGAGGGAATTGCCTTCCAGTTCTCTTGAAGAACTTCTTCGCTCTGTAAGTAAAGAGCCATCTGCTGGACAATGTCCATGTACTCCACATCATCTGGATTGAAGCACTCAAGATCATCAAAGCAGTATTGAAAATCACCAGAGTGTCCACTTCCAGAGACAAAGGCACAACTATCCTAAAAGGAGTTGTGTTGAACCTTTTGAGACTTTGGAGTCTCAGGTAGAGTGATGAAGGGTCCAGTATGTGAGTTGTCAGGGTAGCATAGCAACTGATGTTGTGGTTCCAAGCTTTCCCTTTCAACCACATGAAGGGCTGAACTCTGTTGGTTATTGGAGTGGTCAGAGGAGTTCTGCATGTTCATCTCCATCTGAAATGCACTTAGGAACCACTTACAACTCTGTGAGAGAAAGAGTCTAAGGTCCGAAGTTCTCTTGATGACAACACAGTAGTGAGTCCATAGCTTAGGAAGAGAGGACATGAACTTAACTATGTCTCTGTTCTCAAGAGCTACTCCAATATCCGCAGAGTATCTACTAGCTCAACATACTGAAGTATTGTTGAGTCAAGGTCTCACCAGCCTTGAAGTAAAGTTCTCAAACTGCTGCTTCAAGAGATCCTTCTTGTTCTCTTGAGTTTCCTTGGATCCCTCATACATTAGCTTCAAAGCTTCCCATAAATCTTTAGCAGTCTTGCACTTCTTGAAGCGTCTGTAGACGGAGTTGGGGAGAGCAGTTTGGAGACAAGTCATAGCCCTTTGATCTAGCTCTATTCTCTTCCTATCTTCCTCTGAGTAATCATCAACATCTTTTGGAATGATGCGATTACCAGTGGCAGATGTAGTGTTGGTATGAAAGGACCATTGACAATGGAGTCCCACATCCTTGAGTCTTGACACTTGATGAAGCCTTCCATCCTGATACACCATGTGTCAAAGTCTTCAGGGGTGATCATAGGGGACTTGGTCAAGGTACCAGTTTCCATATCAGCCTTGGAGAGAGCAGCCATTTGAGTGAGTGGATTGTGGTGAGGGAGTGAAAAACGGTTGATTAGGATGGTAAGATTTACAATCAAGAGCCTGGTGCTCTGATACCAATGCAGGATCGGATTTCGTGTGGTTTTTCTCTCAACTCACTGTGAATCAACACTCGGCAAGAGTCTATGAAGAGTTGATCACAATATAACAAGTAACAAGCAGTAAGAAAATCTAACAGCAGATAAATTTTCAAGGTACTTTATATTATTGTCTCAACTCAAAGGATTACAAGACACTTGGACTCAAATCACTTACATAAAGAGTTACAGGGAGAAGATATATATAATACTACCTACAGCCGGATATACTTTGATACCAGCTGGATCCTCTAACCTTACATCTATACTACAAGACTCTAGGTGAGGTCTTTCAGACATTGTGCCTGAGAGTTGGTAGAGGACATGTCCCTGACTTACTTTTGTCACCAACTAAAGTTGGTAACATGTACTATCATAAAAGGTGAACAGTAGAATAAAGTATGGTCAACAACATGGCTCTTTAGGAAGATGCCATGCTGTATCAGAGGTCTGCAGCGGACTGTCAGGGACCATACTTTTATCTGCTGGACATAGCAATGTCTTCCGAAGGATAAAGTGCTTCGGAAGAGTAACTTCTTCCGAAGGCACTTATACTTCGGAAGACTGCTTCTTCCGAGGCTTGGAGTCTCTTTGTCTTCGGAAGCAGACTTTGTCTTCGGAAGCTTTCAGACTTTGTCTTCAGCTCTTTCATCAGACTTGTCTTTGGAAGCTTTCAGACTTTGTCTTCAGCTCTTTCATCAGACTTTGTCTTCGGAAGCTTTCAGACTTTGTCTTCAGCTCTTTCATCAGACTTTGTCTTCGGAAGATAATTCAGTGTTGGCTTCAGCTGTTGTCTTCAGTAGTTGACTTCAGCTTTTGCCTTCGGAAGATGTCTTCAGCTGTTATTCCTTAGACTTCTCGGAAGATCTCTTTGGCTTCGGAAGCCCTTAATGTAGTACCAAAAAGTGACTATGAAGTGAATTTTGTTGCACCAGCCTTATCATGATCCAACAATACTCCTGCAAGAGAGAGAAAAAAATACGCATTTAACTGCCCATATTACGGCGTCAGCCACAGGGATGCAAACAAGAAAAAAATTAAAGCATAGGGGACGATTCAAAGTTTTAAAACTATAAAAATGTAAAATATTAAAATAGATAAAAATCAGAAATGCAACTAATAATTTACTCATCTATTTATCAAAAAACTATTCAACAACGACTAATATTATTTACATAAAAAATAAAAAACAACCATAACTTCAAAACACAACTTGCAATACATATTTCATGGTCGGCTACACGTGCAGCTTCTCAATGGTTGGTTGTACCTCAATCCTCATACATCGCCACACCATAGTCGAGTTTCCACAGATATTTTCTTGCTGACATGTCAAGGGTAGTCTCGGTACAACAAATTTCATCAAGGGCAATTCCGTTTTTCCCCAACGCCTCCGTTATCCACCCACCCATACGGTGGCCCCCACCGTTTCAAAAAACCTTTAACTCGTCTCACAGGGCGCCACGTGTCCCCTCAAATCGGATTTTTAAGGATCCGCGATCCGGCCCAAATCTATTTCAGCCCGTATATTGATCTCCAATCCACGTCGTCACCATCCATCCTACATGTTCCTACGTGTCTCCCCACGTGGCACATTACTGGCCCTCGTTCTCCACGTCATCACAAGGAATATAATATCCTCGTCTTCTACTAGCCAGTAGATCGAAAACGCCCTGTGTGTCTGCAAACCCTAGATTCACGCTTCATTCGATACGATTTCCCTAAATTGAAGATAATTTGTGCGGTGATTGACTGATTTCTGTTGATTATCTTCCGAATTTGTGTATACAGTTGCTGATTAGCTGATGAATTGACGGAGTTTTGTGTGTTTCAGCTTTTGTTCGAAGACCTGTTGTTTGTATCTTTGTTATTCGTGTTAATGTAAGTGTTTCTGGCTGATTGAGTTGAATGAAGTAGGATTAGCTGAGGTTTGGTGGTTTTGTTGGGGTAAATTGATGATAATCTGTTTTGTGATCTGTTGAAGACGTGCGGGTGTCGTTTAGGTTAAGATCTGATGGAAATATTATGGTGGATCAGGATTTGTGTGGTTGTATATTGGATTATGTATGAATCTGGTTTTTAGGATGTTAGGGTTTGGTTTACACTTTTTGTTTTTTCATTGAATCTGACTGTTTGGAGGTTGGATGATGGTATGATTAACCTATATGATTATGCTCAGTTATGAATTGGAGACAGTTGTTGATGAATTCAAACGTTAATTTGGTAAGGTTTTAACTATGTTTTATGATTATTTCAATTTCTGTAGGATTCTGTAACGGGTAGGTTTATTTCTTGGAGACAACGTATGTGCCACTTCTTTTCGAAGAAAGAATTGTTTATGTTGTGGCAGACCTGCACTTTGTACGTAGTTGTTTCGTTTGAATCTGGTTGATGAGGAGTGTTGGGGTGAGCACTAGTGTTCCAGTAACTTACAGCTCTGTAGAGCTCAATCTAGATAATCAGAAGGAGCTGAAGGAAGTGAGGGATGGAGTTGCATTTAATGGTCAAATTTTGTCTGAGGATGATGGGTCAAGGGTTAATGAGGATGTAAACGGTAGCACGCGAACAGAGTTGGTGCAATCACAGGATGCTGTTAAACGACAGAATCAAAACCTCAAGGGCCTGTGATTCAATGGGAGAGGTTTCTGCCTCTTAGGTCTCTAAAAGTTCTGCTTGTGGAAGATGATGACTCAACTCGTCATGTTGTTAGTGCCCTGTTACGTAATTGCAGCTATGAAGGTCTGTAACTATCGTATTCCAAATATTAATTTCAGCTCATATTGTTGAATATTTACTTTTTTGGTGATCAACAAACGATGCATGCTGACGCCCGATAACAAAAATAGAAATTGTTGTTCTTCTGACACTCTTTGTTAATAAGTCTTCTCATTTGATGTTTGTTGGGTGACACTATTGATTCTAGTGAGGTAAATAGAACATACCACTTGAAACCACTAATTAGATATTCATATAGTATCTTTATGAAGTTATCTCCTTAAGACTGGCATGAAACATGACAATCAACCAACCAAACAAAGACATAGTTTACATGGGAGATCTGAAAGCAATTATAATGTAACGAATTAAAGGTTTGTAGATGATAGTTTAACTCTGTTTATGTTATGGGTTGGTGTCTTGGCTCATGAAGATTTGCATGAGCACGTGCTTCATTATAATATCATCTTAATCTTAATATAGCAGAAGAACCGACTTTTTTAAGCACAAAGTCCCTGTTTTCTTCATTCCACTTATGTAACAGCTGCCTTCAATAATAGTTAATGATCATTGGTATCAATCAATGGAGAACCGGAATCTTTCAAGAAATGATTCTACTATGTCTGCGTAATTTATTGACCACACACGAGTTTACTCCTTTGCAGTTACTGCCGTAGCATGGTCTAGAAGCATGGAAAGTACTGATAGATCTCAACAACAAAAAATAGATCTAGTTTTAACCGAGGTAGTCATGCCATATCTATCAGGAATTGGTTTTGTCAAAGATCATGAACCTTGTACCTCGCGAAAAACATTCCAGTGATCAGTGAGTTTGATCTTGTTATATAAAAAATCTAACCTGTTATGAAAATATGTTCAATTGCTACACCTAATAAATTTTATGTGCAGTGATCATCTGATGACTCTATGGGTATAGTCTTTAACTGTTTATCCAAAGGTGCAGTTGACTTTTTAGTCAAACCCTTCGAAAGAATGAGTTTAAAAACCTCTGGCAGCATGTGTGGAGGAAATGTCACAGTGTGAGTTAACGTAGTTATTATGCTTTGGACTTTGCCTTCAGGTTTGTTAGAGTAAATTTGGATGAGCAAAATGTCAAAATTTTGCGCTATTTTGTTTTCCAAACAAATACATAAAGAAACTAAAGGAGTTTTTCTCTCTTTTTTGCATAAATTTCGTGTTCAGTCTAGCGGTAGTGAGAGTGAGAGTGGTGTTGGTGCTCAAACCTACAAAGGCAAGAAGAGTTGAAGTGTCTGATGACGAGATGATAGCAGTGATGAGGATGATGACAGGAGCATAGGACTGACCGCTAAGGATGGAAGTGATGATGGAAGTGGTACTCAGGTAATATCTTCTATTTGGATGTAATTAACAATGTTGAAAAGACTTGGAAATGAAGATTGTGTGGGATTGGAATATAAGCATTTACATCTTATGGTAGGAGGGTATGTGTTTGTCTGTTTGTGTTGGGCATGGATGTGCATGTGCGGGATGGGGGGTGGGGTGCGGCCGTGTGTGTGCATTTTTTTTCACAAAATAATGCCTCAAATTGTGTTATTTCCACTGATGTGCTATATAATACCAAAATCATGCAATTATCTATATCTCAGAACCTAAATCAATCACTTGCATAATACTTTTAGGCTTAGTGTTGGATAGAGCTAACCAACTCTCAACATGTTACCTGTTGATCCCCTTGATTTTTCTTTTTTCTGTGGTCTATCACTTTAACTGTTTGGACTTGTTGAAAATGCCTTTGACATGTTGAATCGATTAAATGCCTCTGGTGAACTATTGTATATGGCTTAATGCTGGATAAAAGCCAGCAGACTATCACATTTTAGCGATTTAGCCAACCAACTTTTTTTTTTTTTTGTAGTTGTTATATCCCTTAACTTTCTCAACTCAATTTTTCTTATTTAACTTTTGTACATTTGGAGTCCACATAAGCATTTAGCCTGTCACACAGGTCAGAATGGCGTTTTCAACCTGTCAAAAAGTTATGATTATGTAACCACTGCAGAAATAAGTTGAGGACTAAACACAAAATATCAAAAGTTGGGGGATTATCCAAAATTAACCATCAAAATCTAGACATCTATACTGTAAAATGAGACCAACATATATATTCGTGGTTATATAGAGTTCTTGGACAAAAGAGCGATGGAAGTTGAAAACACAAACAAATTAGCGGTGGCCCCTGATAGCACTTGTGCCCAGGTTATCATGCAAGACCAGATAAAGTTAGCGCAAGAGAGCATGGGAGAGGATGATAAATTAAGTAACTCATCGGCTCTTTTTTATATAAATAATGTATCATGATTGTTTTTATTCTTTTTGGGTAAATGTCTCTATAATGTATTGCCAGATGCAATGAAGCATGGAAAGATTTGGAAATAGGAATCCTAGAAATTCAGAAAAATTCATTGAATCAAACTCGAAAGAAGCGAGTGAACCAAGAACAAATCTACTTAATTTTTGGTTGCTAAAGCAAATGAATCCCTAAATAGTAAGGGCTCGCCTGCCCTTGAGCTCAGTTTGAAAGACCACTAGACTTGGAGGATACCGATACCAGCACCCATAAGAGGAAATTTTTAAACCAGTCGACCTTTCAGCTTTTTCGAGGTATTTCTCTTATTTTGTCCTAGAGAAAACTAAATCATCATTGATCATGTAATCTACAGGTGGCAAGATGCATGGGTGGGGTGGGCAATGTGAAACAGGTCTGGGTTGAAACAATTAATTTTTTTTAGTATCGGTTGAAATGGGCTGGAACACGTATTTTTGGATGACTTGCACATATCTTTTTGTCCTTTTCCTCAAGAAAAGTTATTGGTAATACGATTATACAATTATTATTGTTGCAATTATAATCTAAGGTTCTGTTTGGTTGACTGAATGGATGCCAATGGCGAGGTAATCGAATGGATCATTGCATTAATTCTTCCACTTTTGTGTTGACCTGTAAGAATGGAATGAGTTAATAGATATTTAATATCTACTAAGACCATCTATATTTTCTCTATTTTACATATTATGAGTTATTGGATTTCCGTACAAATAAATTAAAACAAGTGAAGTTCACTAAAGTCTCAACTAATATTATAATTAAAGGTATATTTTCTAGTTACATATGACAAAAAGGTAAGTTTGTAAGATTTTGATGTTTATGAAGAATAATGTTTCTGAAGATTGCAAAACTAAGAGCAACATTGTAATTTCTCACTGCATCCTTTGATAGTTGAAAATTGAAAAAAAAAAACAAATCAGCTAAGTGAAAGGAAAATTGTTCATTCCATTCCTTTAGAAAAATAGTTTTTATTTTCATTCCAAGGGAATGGAGCATCTCTTCCTTTTATGATTCCAACATACCAAACTTTGCCTAAGGGAGTGCTTGGTATGCAGAAATGAAAGGCAAAATGGAATGTACTATTTGCCCTTCTAGGAATGGAATGAAAGTTGAAAATTTAATATTTCTTTGATAAAATTTATAAGACCTTTATTCCTTATAGTATTAATTATAAGTTATCATGGGGAGGGTTCTTTTTCTTAACCTCTAGGAATGGAATGAAAGTTGAAAATTTAATGTTTCTTTGATAAAATTTATAAGAACCTTATTTCCTTATAGTATAATATAAGTTATCTTTAAGTTTTCAAATTTACTGAAAATCTATATTTTTATTACAATTTTGTTTGTTGTAATCTTTCGTCATGTTTTAAATTTTATTGTTTTAATATATTTCTTATCAATTACGCACAAGTGAAGTAAATTATACATCTGCGTTTGTACATCCCAAAAATATATTACAATTTTCAACTTTCATAATTTGTACATCAAATTATATATAAGCCACAAGAAACTTTCCACAAAAATAAAAAAGATATATTTGTACTTTTTTCTAAACATGTATCTAATAGTAATTCAAAATTAGCAAAATGCTGGTAAAGTAAAAGTACATATGAAACAACATACTTGAATGACACTTTCCATTTCTGTGCTAACCAAACTTTGATAATGGAATGTTATATATCATCCATTCCTTCAATCCTTCCCTTCCTTCCTCATTTATTCCATCCATTTTTATTCCATTTTTTGAATTAAAACAAAGTAGAGGTCCTATGCATTAGAAAAGACTTCATGCTCACTCTTGATTTGACTATTGAGATAAAACATTACCCAAATTGACCATATTTTTTGAAGTTACCACCTTTATTCTTATGCCCATTGCTATACAGGTATAAAACCACATCAATGCCAATCAACTCCAACCCAAATGTAGGCAGCTGTTCACCAGTAGATGCTACTATTAGCTCAGAAGCAGCAAAACCCGTAAACATACAATCTAACTCAAATGGAACCCGAATGGACGATCTAATGGAAGTAGCACTCATAAATAACGATATGGGCTCAAGCACCAACAAGGCATTGAATGACAAGGCCCTTCCTACTAGTCTTTGTGAAGGTGACATGGCGACGCCGTTTCCAAGTCCGCCACCATCACCACCACTACCACCATCATCACCACATGTCATAAGACACAACAGGAGCAAGAATGGCTACCCAGGATGATGAGTCTTCAAGAAACATGGTGTTAATGGTGTGTGACTACACAGGCTGAAGGAAATGCTGCTAACTATGGAAGTGCATCAGGAAGAAGTAATAATAATAAGAGTAATGGAGAAATTGGCAGTAGGGTGAAAAGGGTACAACTATGCTGCCATAGCTGAAGGAGGTGAGAATGAGTTGCTGAGAGGGTAAAACTGGAAATGTAAGTGGAAGCGGAAGTGGAAGCGCGAGTGGTGTTGATCAAGACCGATTAGCTCAGAGAGAAGCCGCCCTTAATAAGTTCCGCCAAAAGAGGAAAGAAAGATGCTTTGGAAAAAGGGATTATTCATATGTTCATACTTCCATAAAATTCTATGCCTCTTAGAAGGCCATTATATGCTTTCCAAAATCTATGATTAAAAATTATGCTTTCCAAAATCTATGATTAAAAACTGACATCTTTTTTCTTTATTTCATCTGAAGGTACGATATCATAGCAGGAAAAAGCTGGCGGAGCAGAGACCACGCGTTCGTGGGCAGTTGTTAGACAAGGGGTGACGGGAAGGATGCAGATTATAACGGTTATTTGGATTATGGAATATGTATATGAAGGTCAATCATGGTTTTGTGTAGATATGAAGGGAAACTTCCATCAAGGATCATAAGAAAGAAAGAAAAAATTGCAGACTCCCTAAATCATGTGGTAAGTTTCTGTATTATGAAAGACTTATAGGCTCTGTTTGATCCTAAAAGGGAGAAACCCTATGCAGAATAAATAATTGTCTAATTTGATTTTACTTTGGTTGGATTCATTTATGTGACCTCTGTTAAAGAAAACCTCTCTATGCAGTTATCTTCTTCAAGTACCTTCTACTTTATGCTTCTTGAGTTTGAGGTTTCTTGATCATGGTACATTGTGTGCACCTTTAGTAATAATATTGGGCCATGGGGAGTGGCCATTTGTCATGTAGTAATTGGGGAGTGGGGGTGTATCTTAAAGTCACATTAGACCATCTTCAATAGAGGTTGTATGGTAGGCTTGCAGGATCGTGTGTTGGTCACTCAACAGATGGTTTTTCTCTCAAACTCACCTTGATCGACACTCAGCAAGAGTCTATAAAGAGTTGATCACAATATAACAAGTAACAAGCAATAAAATGAACACAAGATGTAAATTTTCAAGGTACTTTTATATATTGCCTCTCAACTCAAAGGATTACAAGACTCTTGGACTCAAATCACTTATCTAATGAGTTACATGGAGAAGATATATATAATACTACCTACAGCCGGATATACTTTGATACCAGCTGGAACCTCTAACCTAACATCTATACTACAAGACTCTAGGTGAGGTCTTTCAGACATTTTGCCTGAGAGTTGGTAGTCAGGGACATGTCCCTGACTTACCTTTTGTCACCAACTAAAGTTGGTAACATGTACTATCATAAAAAGGTGAACAGTAGAATAAAGTATGGTCAACAACATGGCTCTTTAGGAAGATGTCATGCTGTATCAGAGGTACAGCGGACTGTCATGGACCATACTTATATCTACTGGACATAGCAATGTCTTCCGAAGGATAAAATGCTTCGGAAAATAACTTCTTCCGAAGCCACTTATACTTCGGAAGACTGCTTCTTCCGAGGCTTGGAGTCTTCTTTGTCTTCGGAAGCAGACTCTGTCTTCAGCTCTTTCTTCAGACATTGTCTTCGAAAGTTCAGACTTGTCTTCAGCTCTTTCTTCAGACTTTGTCTTCGGAAGCTCAGATTTGTCTTCAGCTCTTTCATCAGATTGTCTTCGGAAGTTCAGACTTTGTCTTCAGCTCATTCTTCAGACTTTGTCTTCGGAAGCTCAGACTTTGTCTTCAGCTCTTCATCAGACTTTGTCTTCGGAAGATAGTCTTCAGCTCTTGGCTTTAGCTGTTGTCTTCAGCTGTTGACTTCAGCTGTTGTCTTCAGCTGTTGTCTTCAGCTGTTGTCTTCAGCTGTTGACTTCAGCTGTTGTCTTCAGCTGTTGACTTCAGCTGTTGTCTTCAGCTGTTGACTTCAGTTGTTGCCTTCAGCTGTTGACTTCAGTTGGTGCCTTCAGCTGTTGTCTTCAGCTGTTGACTTCAGCTGATATCTTCAGCTGATGTTCTTCAGACTCTCGGAAGATCTCATGCTTAGCTTTGGAAGCCCTTGAATGTAGCATCAAAAGGACTATGTGAAGTTGTTGTGTTGCACCAGCCTCATCATGACCCAACAGTATTCAACCTGTGTTCTGTTGTGCCTCGGGGGACGCCTTTCATGTCGGAGGGCTGCCACGCAAAATATCCAAGTTATGTAGCAGCAGATGACGGAGTCGTTCCTTGGTGGCATCTCCCAATTGCCCTCCGATGGCAATTTTTTGGTCTGGAAAGAGAGGGTTGACCACCCACTTCTCCAACACGGGGGCACATGGGTTCGTCTTCCCCAGCCATTCCCCTGGGTGATTGCCTTCACATCTTTACATTCCCTGCTGGAGTACACGGTGACCACTCCAGTCGGGGTGGGGAACTTGATTGCAGCGTATACTGTTGATATGACCGCTCCCAACATGCACAGACCGGTCTTCCAAGTAGGATGTAGGGGATGAGTCTGACCGCACAACCAAGAAAGTCATGATAACTTCCGCCATCCCATGCTGCCTATTGCGACAGGCAGTTGTATCTGTCCCAAGGTTTGCATGACCTCTCCAGCAAAACCAGTGAGCTGATGAGTTCTGGTGTCCAGATTCCTTACTTCCTCGTCAAGCTGATGTCCCGCAATAAATGCTGAAATCGTCAGAGGGCTGTGGCAAAGCTTCCGCCATGTATTGGAGGGAACGGAATTTCCTGCGCCATCCAGGGCTCCATATGGTCGGAGTGGCACTTAACATTGCAGCTTGACCCTTGTCATGAAGATCTCCTTCGCTTGTCTCCTGTCTGCGGTATTTTCTTCAGCTCCCTAAGAAGATGGGCCAGCTTCCCCGTTTTTATCGCCAGTTCGATCTGCCGTTTTAACAAGAAGCAGTCGTCTGTCATGTGCCCATTCTCCTTGTGGAACTCGCAGTATTTGCCTGTGTCCCTCTTCACTCCAGGCTTCAGCGGAGCCGGCTGGTGAAGTTGACATTCTCTGTGGCAAGGATCTCGCTTGGGGTTTTGGTTAGTGGTAGAAGTATGACATTAGGACCTTGTGGTTTCTGGTTGGAGTTGTGAAACGAGGTTGGAAAGGAGGGCTTCGCTGAGTGTACCGTGGTTGGAACTGTGGTTTTTCCCATGACCTCGAGCTTCCTGGCCTTTTATGCTGCTCCCACGTGGATGGCATGAGCTTCTTTGTAGTTCTATCTTTCAGTTGCTCACAGACCTTCTTTCCTCTAACGAACGCTTTCGCCCTCTCCAGCATTTCGTCCACCGTCTTCGGGAGGTGTTCATGGAACCTTTCTACCAGCTGATCGTTCCTCACTCTGTGAATGAACGCCGAAATTCAAATCGTTCCCCAACCCCTCTGACCTGCATGCTTTCTTTGAGTATCTAGTGATAAAATTCTCAATGGACTCGTCGTCTCCCCTTTTGATGTTGTGTAGCTCTGTCGGGTCCTTGGCAGATAACCTTTGCTGGCTGAAGTTTTCAGAAGTCTTCTTCTAATTCCTCGAAGCTACCTATCCCTCCGACTGTGAGGCTATCAAACCACACTCTTGTAGCACTGTTAAGGTTTGGGCAAACATGTGGCACCACACAGGGATTGACTACTGTTCCCACTTCAGCTGCACCTACGAAAATCGCCAGGTGGTCATCGGGATCTCCCAAACCGTTGTACTTGCCTACATTGGACGACATCTTCAGTTTCGGAGGAAAAGTGAATTCCGCTATTCTGGGTGTGAACTTGGACCTGGCCCGTGCGGTCGATGGGCGGTATGGTTTACTAAAATCATCATCTTTGCAGGTTTCCCACCCGCCTTGGCTGCACCTTGCTTCGTCTTTGTTTTATCTTCAACATTCTTCATCGCGTCGCCTTGATCGCCTTCCTCCTCCCCTGGTTCTTTGGAGTGTCTTCATACTCCAAACATGTCGGATATCCTTCAACCGTCTTTCTCTTTCTTGCTCCAACATGGGAGGATCTGCTCCGGGTTCTACTGTTAAAGTCCGGGGTGATGACAGTGTGTCATCATTATTTCCTCCCGGGGTGGTGCCTAGTGCTGAGGGGGTGGGTGTGGGTTTTCATCAGTGTTGGTATTTTTATGGTGAGGGGTTCCTTGACCTGAATCCATGGTGGTTGGCTTTTGGTTTTCATCAGTGTGGTATTTTATGGCCCATACCGGTCTACTTTCTAAATTAGTTGTATATCAATTGAATGTGTGATCATTTATCCAATTGATTCAATTTTGTTTTGTTTTATTTGATTGAGAGACTTCGAATTAGTTTAACATAACGCTTAATGTTGAAAAAACAAACCCACCTAGCATCACGTGGCAAAAGCTAAATAGCCTATTGTTACTTTTCATCAACCATCAATTTTATAAGATACATATTATGTAAAAGTTTGAAGAAGACTTTAATAGTTTATAAGTTAGAACCTCTTCATTAACATGTTCATGTATTTTCATTCATGGAACAAATTCTCAAACTACTATTGCTAGAGCTTTCCTTTGTGAGCTTCTTGGATTTGTGACTTTATTGGCATAAGTCACCATGCTTTTGAAACTTACGTCTCAACCTTAACATGTTACTGAAATTGTAATACAACCTATAAAGGTTAGGAACATGGTTTTGAAAACCGGACCGGAACGGCCGGTCCGATCGGTTGGACCGGGAACGGACTTCAATCTGGTCCGGTTCGGTGCTTAAAACCGGTTTAACGTTGAATCAGTGGTCAGACCGTTGAACCGGTCAAACCGGGAACCGGACTGGTTGAACGGTTTTTTTATATATATATATATATATTATTTTGTAGTTTTAAATATATTTATAAAAAATAATTATAATTTTATCCGGTTCTTATATATAGTTCAACCGGTGACAGTCCAGTCCGATTTAAAAATATTGGTTAGGAATTGGAACTAGATCGGTTCGTGAGACTTTGTTCTTTCATTCTATTAAACTACCATTACTAATCTAATTACAGGTTCAAACTTCATATATATTTTTTATAGACTAATACAATATATATATTACAAACACATATAAAAAATAATGTACTCTAATATTTTATATTAATTTCATCATATGTTTTATGCATTAAACTTTAAAGTATTTTTAGCATCATGTAATTTCTTACATCATTCTTCTAGTTCGAATAATGAACTTTAAAACGTCGGTTCAATATTTGCTGGCCATGAAAACATTAACATCAAATACACTAACAAGTTGGTATTATCCATTGTATTTTCCCAATTTCCCCTTTATACATTTAGTATTGCAATATATATATCTAATATTTTCAACCAGACCTTTAAACCATCGACACAATTAGGGTGACAATTCATGTCACGAACTTGAATCCGACACAAAGAAAAAAAGGTTTTGGGTTAGGCAATAACATCTGTTTAAAAAGCAGGTCTGTTTGGGTTGACCGTTATAAAATAAGTCAGGATCGGGTTGACCCACTTAAAAGGGGCTGACCATTTAACTCATTTTAATAATACACTTTTTAAATATTATTATATGTCTTTTAAATTTTGCATTAAAAAATTATTTTAAAAGTCTTATTTATTTTCAGTTTATAAATCATTTTACAATTGAAATTTGAACTTTATTTATTTTATATTATCAAATACATATAATTAAAACTTGAAATCATAACTCTGACATCTAGTTATATATATAACAAACAAACAAACATACCCAGTGTATCCCGCTGATAAGCAGGGTCTGGGAAGGGTATGTGGTGGCAAGTTTCCTCTATTCTGAGAGATAGAGAGACCGCTTCCGAAAAGACCCCCGACTCGTTAACAGAGGCAGTACCCATAACAATCGTAATACATATCATACAACACATAGGTAAACCGTAAGACTCGTCCAGTTCACAGAATTATCAGAAATTGAAATTAAAAATTTTCTCATTCAAGATTATTTTGTTTGGTCAACTGATAAAATTAGAATTGAAAAATCTTCTCAAATTCCTTTCACTTACCCATGAAATGTTTAACAATCAAATGGAATATTCAAAATTAACATTCAAATCCACTCAAAAATGACAAATCAAACACGTTATCATTTTAACAAGATTTCAATTTCATTTCTAATTCCGTGTTTTGCAAATCAAACGACCCGTAGATTGTAATTTTCGATTGATATTTTGACATTTTTAGAAAAATGAGTTAAACGCTCAGTTCAAGTTACATAATTTCATACATGTTCAGTTTATGATTAAATTTTTTGACACGACAAAATATGACTTATGTTCGGGTTCAATAGTTCAACGGGTCAGCCAATGACCCGTGAATATGAAACTATTGACACACCAAGGCCCGACCCGTTTCAACTTTCAATGTCGGATCACTCCCATACCCGAATCACCACAATAACACTCGATATACAATTCATCAGAACCCCCAAATCAGTTTCCATAGGAACGAACACAAGTTCACAAAGACGAAGAAACTCACGAAGCATCTGCAAGATGGATGATTACACGAGAGAAATGATGGACCTCAAGACCCTCGTCACTCGAACCTAGAAAAGAAAGGGGTCTCGCTAAGATCCGAGTAATTTCTTCTTCAATTCATTGTTACACTTGCAATTATGTGGGAATCTGGTGAATTCTGTAAATGCTTTGGGTTTGTAATGGGATGCATTGTATCGTCGGATCGGGTGGGTATTATGTGTTGTGTGAGTGTTTGATTCGGAGGGGATCGAAGAGAATGTTGATGATTTTATGTGTGGATGAGGGTATTTTATTAATATTTTAGGGTGAATCAAACCTGTTATATTAAATTGGTGTGGGGTTTTGAGTTTGCTAGCGATGACTGATGAGGTTATTGTTGTTGAGATAATTTATGTATTCAAGCTATTAGGGCTTCTGATTTCAATTGGAAATGGATTTTGATGAATTTCCATTTGGGTGGGTCAGTAGTTTATCAAAAGTTTTCAGCTTTAATGAAGGATTTGAGGAGTGATATGAATACATGATAAGAAGATTCGAATGGATATGAGGTGCCATTAAGATTGTAATCTAGTGTTTTTAAAGATTATGGAGTATGGATCATGTGGATGTTATTTATTTGTATTAAGACCATAATATAGGTTTATTAAGATTATGTACCACGTGGACGTTCTTTATTCGTATAAAGACCATAATGTATGCTTGAATACCGTTATAAAAAGGAAAAATAACGTTTACATGTTTAATCGTTCACTTCTGTATTCACTTTCCTAATTAAGTTGATCTTTATTACTTATACGTTTGCTATCGGTGAAAGGCTGAACTTAGAGCAAGTGTATTCGAGGCAATCGAGGAAGAAGATAAAGCAATTGAAAAGGATGAAGGTCTACCTCCTGCACTGTTGGGTAGCTGCAATGATCGTGCAAAGCAACTTCATGCTTCGCCTTCAGGTATCTTCAACCAAATTTGTAAATTAATTGATTATTGTTTCATCGATCTATTTCTGAGCACAAACATTTGTTTATTTGCATGAAGTGTGACATTTAAATCACCAAATTGATGTATTTTGTGGTCTTATGTTGATATTCTTTCAGGTCGGCTTCTAACTGCACTAATATGCGAGTACTTGGATTGGGCACAACTGGGACACACACTAAAAGTTTATTTGCCCGAGTGTAATCTGGTAACAGTTTCTTCTTATCATGTATGGTGGTGTTATATTCATGATTCTTTCAAGTTTTGTTCAATTACAGTTTTCTTAAACTGTCATTGCAGCAAAAGGATGCGTGGAAAGCAGAGTTAGGGACTTCAGTAATAAGAATGGCTATGATATAAGCAGGAATGGAGATAGCGGCCCATTGCTGTTAGATGTGCTTGAAGGCTTCTTGAAATTTGAGGTTTGATATTTATATTTGAATTTTGTTGGTTCATTTTAATTAAACTTGGAGAAGTCGTAAGGAGTTGACATGAATATTGATTATTGAGATAAATGTAAAATTACCCAACTATCCCTAACTTTAATAAGTGCGCAAACCAATGCACGAGACTCCTGCATGTGCGGGGTCGGGGGATGTTAGCCCAACGTGGCCCTGATGTATGCATCATACCCTATATTTCTACAAGAGGCTGCTTTCACGATTTGAACCATGACCTCCAAGTCACATGGCAGCAACATTAGTGTTGCTCCTAGACTCGCCCCGTAACTTCAATCATTGATTATTTGATCATGTTACTTTGAGTAGCAATAATCCTTTGAAAACCATACGTATAAAATACCCCCGTAGATTACGTTGTAGAGCTTGTTGGAGCTTTAGGGAATTTGGGTCTGGGCACATGAATTTTTTTACCAACTTCTTATTCACAATACTCTCTCTATGCATGAACGGCTTGTGATGTTTAGGGCTAAAATAATTAGAATGTTTAGAGGACTCGCAAGATATCTTGTTACTTCCACTACTTTTTAGTTACTTTCACTACTTTTTAGTTACTTTCACTATTTTTTAGTTGATATAACTTATAATTAGTAGCCTGATTACTTTTTTGGCTCGATTTTGGTGAAACTGTACATTTTACCCTTTTAGCTGCTTCCAAATTTGATGCGCTGATTGGTACCATAAAAGCATAACATATTTAGAGCCAGACCAAACCAAGCAGATCAATTTTGATTCAATTCTGTCTTTTGTTGGAAATATTAGTAACTGTAACATTTTAGTAACTTAAAGATTCTAAGACGAGATTTATCATCTCACAACCCTTAATACATTTTTATGTACTTATGGATTAAATAGGACTAGCTTTTAATATATGTGAAGGTGGACCGATATATTAGCTATTGTGGTGAAGATAGATCAATCTTAAACTTAATTTAAATATGGACAATTCGATTTATACCAACCTATACTTGCTTGATTTTATGAAGAGTCAATCTCAAGGAAGAGGCAATATAGATACTCGAAATCGAAGGCCATCTTCATCATCTGTAGTTGGTGGATTAGCTCCTTTGGGAAGGTAAACATCAGCAAGTTATCTTTAGTATTGTCTTATTACATTTTTTATTAATAAAATTATCTGTTTTCCTTATGCCAGACAAGGTCCCGGTTCCAAACATCTGGTAAGCATGCCATTACTATTCCAGTATTCCTTTACGTTATTATTAAAAAATATCTATCTTTCTTGTTAAAACAAATTGAAAAATTAAAGAAAAAAACATTTCCATCAGCAGCTTAGCATTCATTTCATTTTTTATCATTTATGTTTCTGTTAATTATTCAGACCGAAGAGGAGGTTCTTCAACCTCTAGCTACAGAAATGATGATTACAACTGGAGATATGAAAATGATGATGCTTCTGAGGACATTAATCGTGCTTCAGTTGCCTTGGAGAATCTTCAGTTGGACAGAAAGGCTCGAAATTTCACCCCTCTTGGCGGTTTGTCTTATTAACCCCTGTAGCTTTTAAAATATTAATCTTTGAAGGAAAATAAAGTCAAATTCACTCGGTTCTAATTAAATCAGTCAAAATGGCAACATTTTGTTTTGTTATCTACAAACGTGGCATCTAATATGATTAGTAATGTTTCTCTTTGGATTTATGTTACCATCTGTAGTATAAACTATTGTAGTAACGCACAAGCACGTATGCTCGATACGCATGGTAAATTGCACTTTGCAAGATTTTTAATCTAAACCTTGACTGCTAATTTTGTTCTGCAGGCATGGTGGGGATGACAGCAACAAAGACCACATGTAACATCAATGATGCCCGAGAGCGTGTAGTTTGTAGCAGACTATAATGTACGTCTTTCTTAACATATGAGAAAGCTGTTACATAAAGAACAAAAGTTCATGTTTTTTGTTTTAATGTTTTGTTAATGCTTCCTTAACTTGGCTGGATACGGTTAGCTTGAGAACAGTTGTTTTGCATTATTTAATATTATGGTTGTAAGCAATATTTTCATTGTTGTGTTACAAGTAGCGAGTAGTCTCTTTATGCTATGATATAAAGGTAAACGTTGTCAGTTTGTCGTCCATCCCCCTCAAACATACTGAATGATTTTCGTCCCATCCCCCTCAAACATACTGAATGAGTGAGATTATTACAATATATGTTTGTTTGTTTGTTACGAGTAATTATGTTGCTTTTGGGTCATCAAAGTTCGTACCTTTCTCCTGCACATGCATGACCAAATCTCGTGTAGGGTACGACTCTAGGGCAAGTCATGGTGCATGATGTATAAATCTTCAAAGCATAATTGGTGCTTCGAAACGGGCATGTTTGCTGTTGTAACTTATGCTGTATGCACATAACGTCGAACAACACAGGACTACGTCTTGGCTTATGTTATGACACGTCATTAATCATTCAGGGTTGTTACATAATCAGAAAACAACATAGACAAACTCACATTTTCTACTTGTGTTGAGAGTTAGAGGATAAACTTTAGTATGCCTTTACTTGTGTTGAGAGTTAGAGGGAAACTCACATTTGTATGCTCACGTTAATAACGGTATTCAAACATAGATTATGGCAAGAGTAAAGAAAGAAAATCCATATAAATTATAAAACTCCAAAACACACACTTCAAATTTGTTACTTTATACACCAAAATCATATATTAACATTAATTAAAATCACCCCAAGCACAAAAATCCACATGACTAATTTAACTTACAAATCTAAATTAAGAAACTTCAGGATATGTTTAAAGCTTTGAGTGTTTTCAAAACTTTATGAAACACGTTTATCTTTAGTAGGTTTCTAAAGATAGTCATTTAAATAACTTTTGTAAAAGTAAAGAATAGAAAAACAAAGTAACATTTGTGCGACTAACCTTTAACTTTCTATCCCTAACAAACGGGTTGGCTAGACATCCAATCTCTTAAATTCATTCTTTTGAAAACATTAATATATTAATGATTTGGCAAGTTAAATAGGTAGACCAGAGAAGAGCATGCAACAAATAAAAAATAAAAAAAAATGAATACGTTTAGCATGTACTCCAAAAACTTATTTGGTTAGTATTTATGAGATTTAAATTTGCGTTCGTTATTAAGTTCTATAAATATTTAGAAGAAGTTATAAAGTGGATGAAAGTATCTTACTATATTACACATGTGACTATCAAAATGCAACAAAACTAAAAAAAGTAGATAAAACTTAACATATCAGGACAACTAATATAGGTTTAAAATATAATTTAATTCGAAAATGTAGTTTTAATATGTAATAAGCTGTTTTAATAAACTAACCTTTAATTTTATCATTGCAAATACTTAATAATAATAAGAGTAAATTACACTTTTCGTCTTTAGGTATATAGTAAATTTGGTTCATCCTTAAACTAAGGAAATTACTGTAAACATTCTTTACATTTAAAAAAGTTTGCACGTTTCGTCCTTTCCTCTAACGGACGTTAATTTCGTCCGTTAAATCAGGTCATGTGCCTTGCACATGAGGGCAATTTAGTCATTTTAACCCATATGAATATTAAAACAATAAAATAAACCTAGACCCACTTAATCCACATCTTCATCATCTTCACCACCCATCCACCACCACCCTCACCCCCATCATCACCACCACCCCCATTATCATCTACCACCGTCCCCGCCACCGCCCCCATATCATCATCATCATTATCATCATCATCTTCATCTTCTTCATCTTCATCTTCATCTTCTTAATATCATCATCATCATCATCTTTATCACATCATCCACCCCCAAATTGATTTGTAACTCAAATCAATTATACACATTCAAAAACCACCATCATCTCAACCTGCAAAAACCAGCCCCATTGTCGTCACCCCCATCAACCCAACTCGCAACCACCCTACCACCACCATCACTTCTACCAAACCCAACCCGAGACCACCCAACCGCCACCATCGTCACCTTTATCAAGCCCACCTACAATCACCCGACCACCACCATCATATCTCATCAAACCTAGCCTGCAATCAGCCAACCATCATTTTCATCACCTCCATCACCATAACCAATCATCCCTTCTATCAGATCTAGGTTTGTAAAATCATAAATATTCTTTAGATCTAGGGTTCTTTAGCATGAGTTAGAGAAAAATAAGAGAGAGAGATGAGAGAGAGAGAGACATAATAACGGTGAGTGGTTATGGTGCCGGAGACATCGCTGGTGGTGGTCGCGAGAGAGACATGATTCAAGTGTAGAAATGGTTGAGAGAGAAGGGAGTAGAGGGATATATATAGAGAGAGAGAGTGTGGGTGTGTGTGGTGTTTGTGGTAAGAGTGAGGGTGAGGTGGGGTGGGGTGAGGTAAAAGTACCAAAATGTCCTCATGCGCAGGCACATGACCTGATTTGACGGACAAAATTAATTTCCGTTAGAGTAAAGGACGAAATGTGCAAGCTTTCTTAAACGTAAAGGACGTTTACTGTAATTTCCTTAGTTCAAGGACGAAACTGAAATTTGCTACAAACTTAAATGACGAAAAAGTGTAATTTACTAATAATATTTTTTGTTAACAACACCAATAATAATTAGTATACAATGAGCAACATTTAGATAATCTAAGAGTACCCACTCTAAACTTGAACCATAGTTTTTTATTGGAACAAGAACATTACCTAACTCTTGTCTTTTTACCACTAATACTATATTGTAAAAAGCTATTAGAGTAAATTACCATTTGAATCCCTGACTTTTGTTCATTTTAACCGTTTGAATCGTTATAGTTTTAAAGGCTCGATTTGCATAATTGACATTTGGAGTTTTAACCGTTTGCATCACTAATGTTTTATTAGTAACCATTGAATTAAAATGACTAACTCTGTTAACAGGCCCCATATATTTGTTTTTTGTGGTATTTTTGTCATTTTTTTAATTCTTTTTTTTTATTATTTTCATCATTCCATCTATTTCAACCCACCTACAAACACTTTGCTCCGATTAGACCCTCTAGTCAACCATCTGCACCACCACCTACCCTCTACTGTCGACCCTAACCACCACTGCCATCTCCGCCTCCTCCTTCGCCCACCAGATTCTTCTCTGCCTTCTCCTCCTCCCCCACACATTACCTCACCACCCCTTCCCACCTCCCACATCTCTCCCTCCGTTGACCTCAAAAACCACCACAACTCATCTTCTCAAAGTCGAATCCCCCAACACACTCCCCACCGACTGGTTCCAAACGTCACCACCACCTTTTCAACCCAAAGAACTCGTCTTGTCGCTGACGAAACTCCCATCCTCCGCCTCCGGCGATTATCGGACTCTGCTATGGATCTTGAAACCCATGACGCTGAGCTAGATCCTAATCGACCCGACCAAGAACCGGGCGGTTAACGGAGGAGTCGACCGGAGAGAGCATTGAACCGGAGGCTGAGGGTGGTGATTTGGGTCGTTGCCGAGGGTGTTGTCCTGGAGCTCACCGGAGAGGCCCATGTCGGGGAAGTAGAGCTGTTGGTAACCGTTGGTCTGACCCCTCAACGGCGAAATAGGAGAACCCAAACCTGAACCCAAACCCAACCGAGTTCTCAGAAGTCGGGTTTGTCAGTGTTATTGCCATCGTGGGTGAGTGATTTGCGGAGACGACCGGAGAGTGTATCGACCCTGATTGCGACATTTGTGAAAAGTTTGATTGCAAGAGAGATTGAAGCTTTGGGGTTGTGTTTTTTACAAATCTATTGTTCGATTGAAGCAACAAATATGGTTGCAATTAAATGGAACAGATGAATCATAAAAAAAGAAAGAGAGATGGGGATCTTATGATTTAAAAGGAAAAGAGAGAGGAGAGGGAGAGAGAGAGAGAAGAGAGAATGGGGAAGAATGAAAGGATCAAAATACTTGCAGGATCGGATTTCGTGTGTGTTTTTCTCTCAACTCACTGTGAATCAACACTCGGCAAGCAGTCTATGAAGAGTTGATCACAATATAACAAGTAACAAGCAGTAAGAAAATCTAACAGCAGATAAATTTTCAAGGTACTTTTATATATGCTTCTCAACTCAAAGGATTACAAGACACTTGGACTCAAATCACTTACAAAAGAGTTACAGGGAGAAGATATATATAATACTACCTACAGCCGGTATACTTTGATACCAGCTGGACACCTCTAACTTACATCTATACTACAAGACTCTAGGTGAGGTCTTTCAGACATTGTGCCTGAGAGTTGGTAGTCAGGACATGTCCCTGACTTACCTTTTGTCACCAACTAAAGTTGGTAACATGTACTATCATAAAAAGGTGAACAGTAGATAAAGTATGGTCAAAACATGGCTCTTTAGGAAGATGCCATGCTGTATCAGAGGTCTGCAGCGGACTGTCAGGGACCCTACTTTTATCTGCTGGACATAGCAATGTCTTCCGAAGGATAAAGTGCTTCGGAAGAGTAACTTCTTCCGAAGGCACTTATACTTCGGAAGACTGCTTCTTCCGAGGCTTGGATTCTTTGTCTTCGGAAGCAGACTTTGTCTTCGGAAGCTTTCAGACTTTGTCTTCAGCTCTTTCATCAGACTTTGTCTTTGGAAGCTTTCAGACTTTGTCTCAGCTCTTTCATCAGACTTGTCTTCGGAAGCTTTCAGACTTTGTCTTCAGCTCTTTCATCAGACTTTGTCTTCGGAAGATAGTCTTCAGCTGTTGGCTTCAGCTGTTGTCTTCAGTAGTTGACTTCAGCTTTTGCCTTCGGAAGATGTCTTCAGCTGTTGTTCCTTAGACTTCTCGGAAGATCTCTTGCTTGGCTTCGGAAGCCTTTAATGTAGTACCAAAAAGTGACTATGAAGTGAATTTGGTTGCACAGCCTTATCATGATCCAAAAACTCCCCCTAGGCTGATGCTACCAAACTTCACTTCTCTCTTCTTCTCAAGCTCTCAGCACCAAGGAAAGCAGGTGTTTATCAGTGTCTTCATTCTTTCCTGCTGTGATGCTGAGAATTTTGTACAAATCTTTGGTGGACAGAACTCTACTCTGTCACCTTGGATTATGTACCCTCTGTTGTGGCCCTCTGAAAGAGTTAGTTGATGGGAAGTATAGTCATATTCCCCATCGAACTATTGGTTCCAATTCAGGACCTTCCACCATCTGTAGAAAGGCTGTGCCTTTGGGGTTGATCTTTCCTTGTCTTCCACTTTTTTCAGCTTCAACTCTTCTTCAATCTTGGCTATTCTACTTCGTTCAGCCAAGTGGAGACCGCTGATGTGTGTTCTTGATGTGTGTAGCAGTCTCAGAGTGGAGGGATTGGAGAATGGCTTCTCTGCAAGCTCAGCAAGATCAAATGCTGAGATGCAGTAGAGAAGTGGCATTGAGCCTGTTGGTTTCACCATTCTCCCTTTCCACAACAAAGTTGGAGAAGGTTCATCGAACCCCACTGGATTATTGCATTTCTAGGTCCAGAGATTGACCAGAAATCCTGTCCTCTTTCCTGGTATCCAGTAGAGTCACCAGTTTTCTTCTTAGCCTCTTCTCTCAGCATTGAGGGTATCGGGTTGAGACCAAGAAGTCTTGCAGACTGGCCCAAGGTTTCTCTAGGCAATTCAAGAAATTGGCCTAGGGTGAGGGAGCTTGAAGAGTTATCAACATAGGTGATGTTGATAGCTCTCCCTCACAGGAGATACTGCTCAAGGTAGTGCAGTTAATGAGCCTCGTCTTAAACTCCTTTATTTCTTCAAAGGAGAGATGTTTAGGAGGCTGAGGGGATGATCTTGGATGTTGTTGGGTAGGCTTAGGTTTAGTGGTTTGGGTTGAGTCTTGGGTTTTAGGATGGTAGTTTGGGTGGTTGAGGTGATGTGGAGGTTTGGGTAGAGTTGTGGGTTGAGGGGTAAAGGTTTCATCAGTGGGTTCAGGTTTAATGGGAAAAGGGGTTGGTTCTGGTGGGGTTGTGGCTGTGGTTGAGTGGCTGGGGTGAAAACCATTCCCTTCATCCTCCTATACATTCCTTCCTTTTCCCCAAACGGATGTCAGCTTTTATTTCACTGACTATCCGCTGGAGTGTCCTTTCGACATAGGTCCCACTAACTACCAGAGAAGCCATGAGCCGGAGGTAGTCCTCATCCAGGGCTTTGTCAGTTGACTTTTTGGCAGCAGTGACCTCCTTCTCTTCCTCCCTCTTCCTCTTCACCTTCAGCTTCTCCCTAGCAGCCTTCTTCCTTTCCTTCTCCATTTGATCCTGCTCTTTGTTGTGGACAGCAGGATCATATCATCATCATGTGGAGACAGTTCAGGAAGACTGAAGCCTCTTGAGAGAAGGAACTTGATCCTAGCCTCTCTCAGCTTCAGGGCTGCCTCCCTCTTGCTCTTGTTCTTCCTTCTCCAAGGCCAACCTGGCTTCCCTTTCTTGTTGTAGCCTGGTTGACCTCTCCAAAGTCACCAACTCCTCTAATGGTAGCAGGAGTATTTCCTCATTGGCAGCTCCTAGATTGATGCTGGTCAATGAGTGCTGTTCTTCTCCTCTGGTTGATTTCTTCCTGATTGGCTGCAGCTGCTTTAGAACTAGCAGCTAACAGCTTCTCAGTAGGAAACCGACCTTTTTTTGGCCTTCTCAATTTTCTCCTCCTCCTGAAGCTCTTCGCAGTCAGCTTTCTTTTGCCTTTGTCTTTGATTGTGCTTGACTGTGGTGGTTCTTGGATGGAGGGTTGTGATTGAGAGAGGAAGTTCAGCTGGTGCTTGGGTTGGAGGTATATCAGAAATGTCATCCCTGCTCACCTCAGATGCAATTTCAGCAATGACATCTGTGATGGTCAGTTCCTCGCACATCTGAAATAGGCCTTCCGCAGCTTCTATTTCGGCCTCGGAAGACTTGTCTTGTTCTTCCGAGGCTTCATGTAAGCTTCGGAAGCCTCAGCTAGAGCTTCGGAAGATGAGACTGCTGCAGATTCTGTCCCATCTGTTTTAGTTGCTGGGCCATCAGTCCCCATTTTCCCCTTCGAAGCTAATCTCAGGTTCCATGAAGACCTTAGGTTGACCAACTTCCTCCACAGTGGTAGAAGGTGCAGTCAGTCTTGAAGCTCCTCAGCCCTAAAGTATGCAAGTGTGGTGTCGGGGGGGCTGTTCTAGGGATGATCTCAATACAAACTTTGTGAAAAGTCTGTAGAGATCTTGAAGCATCCTTGAGTCAATCTCCAGAAAGGATTGGATGACTTAGGTGGTGTAATGATTTGTTGGGTGGAATGAGTTGTGTCTGTGGTTCCATAGGTGTTTGTCTCTGAACTTCTCCCCCTTTTTGGTAGCATCATCTTGAGAGCTAGATGAGCTAGAGGAAGAAGTCATTGAGACCTGGATTGGTACATGCCTACAGACCTCTCCGTCTGTTTCTCAGCTAGTTTAGCCTTGGAGAGTTAATCTCAAGTTGCTGAGTGGCAGTCCTTGATTCTAAGATCTTCACCTGTGATTCCAGGTTGGAGACCTTAGAAAGCAAGTACTGAAGTGTTAGTTGCATACTTCCCTCATCTTCATAGGAAGATCACGGGGAGATGAGTAACATACCTAGTATGCTCACTCTCACCACCAGATGGGTTTCTTGGCACCCTGGTTTCCTTTGCTCAGAGTCATCTCTTTCAGAGATGTCAATGGGCAAAGTTGCCGTAGACTCAGTCCTAATTATGTTACCACTGTCCTGAGAGCTCAATGAGAGACTCTGAGTAGTGGCAGCTGAGTCTACATGAGTCCTCTCCACATCAGTGGGACTCACCTCAGTAGCAGGCTTCTGATGGGGGTAGAGACAAGGGATCCCTCTTGGCTCTGTTGATCTCTTAGTGGGTGTTGTAGATCAACTTCATGGCATGGAGAGATGTAATCTCTTCATCAGTTCGGAGTAAAAGGTCAGTGAAAGAGGGGTGTTAGTCCTACTGACCCGGGACCTTGATCAATGTCTACAGGCATTGAGCCTATGGTGGGGCTGTCCCTAGAAGGCTTCACAGGGGAGTGGAAGACTCACCCTGTGGGCTTAAGGCTTGGGGTTCGGGCTCAGGGTTTGAGACTGAGGAGGCTCAAAACCCACATTGAGGTCAAATGTGAAGGATGGTGTGACCTCGGACTGAGTGGGAGCCCATGATTCCACTCTAGTCCTTTCGGTGTGAACAAAAGGAGCTTGTTCAATCAGAGTAGATTGAACAAGGGTTCGTTTGGGACGTCTCTGATATGTGGCTTTGATGGGTAAAGAAGGCTTTGGTATTGTGGTGGATTTGCTGGTGTGGGTTCATCACTGTGGGGAGACAGGGATGTCACAGGAGCTATGCGCTCAGTCATCTCTGGAGGTAATGGAGTGTACCGTCCAGTGAAGTTGGTGGACATCTTCTTCAGTGTCTTGAAGATGGTAGGCCTCATGTGTGGAACAGGAAGAGCAGCTGCGCAGACAAGCTGCTTGGTCCATCTCACAGTTGATTATGTGTTGAAGGAATCGAAGGGGATACATGAAGAATGTATCCCTGCTGAGATTGGCGATTAGGTTGTTCAACACGAATCGTGAGTAGTGAATCTGAGGCCTCTCACCAACCCATGAACTAGGCATCCTAGTTCATGGGATTTGATCCCAACCCCCTGATTTGTTGGAGAGGCAGTGCAAAACAATGTGCAGCAGGAATTTCCAAGGTAGAGAAGTTGAACTTGTATACTGTAGACCTGCTGACATCGCCTCCATATCCCATGAGGATATAGGTGCCTTCCAAGTCTTCCTGGGGAACTCAGTAGGAGCCCCATCATCGTGAGCTCGAGATGCTCCCTGATGATCTGTTCATTGATGACCAACTCTTGGCCACAAACTCTGGTTCTCAGGATTCGAACCCCATTCGCACTGTAGTTTCTCCGTTGCTCCAAAATTCTGACATATGGTTGGAGTATACGGTTGGGTTAACTGGAGTGCAGAGGTAGTGGATTCGGTGAGAAAGGTGATGATTTTGGGTGAAGTCAGCATCCCTTGACGAGTCAAGTAACGCGACTTGGTTGTGCTGAGGGTTTAGCGCCATTGGAGAAAGGTAAGCTTGAAATTTTGAGTGAGATTTATGGTTTGACAGTGAAGGGATGGGCTGTGAAGTGGTAAAAGAAGATGAAATTGATAAGTCAAGATTATCTAAAAGGGGTGAATAATGGTATGGTGGTGGTAATAGATAACTGTTTTGGGGTTGCTGTGGGTGGTATGGTGGTTTACGGCGGAGAAATGATGAGGCGGCAAGGATAATTTAAATAATCTGACATTATCAACAAAATCTTTACTTTTACAGAGTGGGCCCAAAAGATATCCGTTACATATAAAACCTTTACTTCCGAGGGTAAAACATTCCGAAGGTACCTTCTTCCGAGGGCAATTTCTCTTCCGAAGCATGATATTGCTTCCGAAGGTAAAATTGTCCTTTGAAGGCACTTTATCTTCCGAAGAAAGGCATTGCTTCCGAAGGTAAAGCTGTCTTTCCGAATGGAGAGTTGTATAAGTTTCGGAAGTAGATCTGATAAAAATCAATCGCTTCTTCCGAGACCAAAAACTCTTCCGAGAAGAAATTTCCATTGAGGAATTAGCTTCGGAGATATTCAAGAATATCTTCCGAGAGTTGGTTCCTCTTCGGAAGGAATTTACACTGGAATATTTTAAAGATCTTTTGTAACAGGGCTTAAATTGTATTGACACAAGACATTACTCATTTAAAAAGGTCTTCAAAAGAGGTAGTTATTCAATGTTTATCATCCCAATTGCTGATATGAGATACTTAAATCTTTGTTCATCAAATGCCTTTGTGAACACATCAGCATATTGTTCATTTGAGTCAACTTTGATTAACTTTATCAGCTGTTTCTCATGAATATCTCTAATGAAATGATACCTGATGTCAAGGTGTTTTTGTCTTGGAGTGCTTCACCGGATTCTCAGTAATGGAGATAGCACTGTTGTTGTCAATATGGATAGGAGTAGTCATGAAGTTGAACCCATAGTCTAACATCTGATTTTGAATCCATAGCAGTTGAGCACAGCAGCTAGCAGCAACAATGTATTCAGCTTCAGCAGTTGATGTAGAGACACAGGATTGTTTCTTGCATTGCCATGAGATACCTTCCACCAAGAAATTGACATCCTCCTGATGTGATTCTTGTCAATGTTGCAGCCACCATAGTCACTGAGAGTATCCATAGAGATTGAAATCACTATTTTTTGGATACCAGAGACCTAGTTTAGGTGCTCCTTTAAGGTATCTGAGGATTCTCTTTGCAGCAGCTAGGTGAGACACCTTTGGAGCAGCCTGATATCTTGCACAAATGCATGTGCAAACATGATATCTGGTCTACTTGCAGTGAGATACATCAGAGAACCAATAATTGCTCTATATTGATGTTGTGATCAGTATCCTCCCCCTCAAGGTCAGGGCAAAGATTATGGTTTCTGGTATGGGTGTCTTGGCTGGTTTACAGTTCTTCATTTCAAATCTTTCTAAGATGTCTGAGACATACTTAGATTGACTATGAAGAACCCTTCCTTCATCTGTTTCACCTGGATTCCTAAGAAAAAGTCCATTTTTCCCATGGAACTCATCTAACTTCTACTTCATAATGCTTTCAAGTCTTGCGCATTTGGTCGTTTGAAGAACCAAAAATATGATCATCACACATAGACTTGTACAAGCAAAATGTCTTCTCCACTCTTTCTGATGAAAAGAGTCTTGTCAATGGTACCTCTAGTGTATCCATTCTTCAGGAGAAACTGAGACAAGGTCTCATACCACAGCCTAGGTGCTTGGGCAGCCCTATAGAGCTTTATCCAGCTTGCACACATAGTGGGGTGCTGTGGGTCTTCAAATCCTGGAGGTTGACACACATAGATTTCCCTATCTATATCCCCATATAGAAAAGCACACTTGACATCAAGTTGGTAGACTGTGAAGTTCTTGGATGCAGCATAAGCAAGAAGATCCTAACTGCCTCAAGTCTTGCAAAAGGTGCAAAGACATCAGTATAATCAATTCCTTCCTCCTGGGTGTACCCTTAAACTACTAGTCTTGCCTTCTTGATAATCAAGCCTCTATCATCTTTCTTGTTCCTGAATACCCATTTAGTGCCTATGGGTACTTGACCAGATGGTAGTGGGCATAGATTCCAGACCTTTTGTCTTCTGAATTGAAGCAGCTCCTCCTGCATCGATTCAACCCAACTACTATCCTTTAAGCATCTTCTACCTTCTTTGGTTCCATCTGAGACAGAAAGCATGAGTACAAGCAGACATTCCCATGATGAGTTGTCCTCTTGTTCTCACACCCTCAGAGACATTTCCTATGATGTTCTCAGTTGGATGAGTGTTGTGAATCCTAGACGAGGAATCACTTCCAATTGCAGAGATAAGTCTAGGTTAGACATATTCTGATCAGGAACTGGATCACTCTGTCCAACTGCTGTTTCAGAGTCATTCAATGAGGACTGATTGAATGATTGAGAAACATCATCAACGGTTGGTTGTGAAGTAGTATTAACAGTTGCCTGTTCCTTCAGAATACCACTTCCCTCAACCTGGTGTTGTAGTGGATCACCTGAGGAACTTTGAGGTTGATCAAGTGATTCATTGTGAAGCTTCACTATTTCTGGAGATAGTTACACTGTCAGATCTGTGAATAGTTGAAGCTTGTTCCCTTCAGCTCTTGGAGAATTTGGAATAGGTCTGGGAAGCTCATATAGTTGACCTGCATCAGCATCAGCATCACTTTGAGCACCTGTTCCAGCTGAAAACTTCTCACAAGAGGGTTTAGAATAGTTTGGAAACAATTCTAAATCAAAGATATACTCAGGTCCATTCCCCCTAACACAAGGAGTGTGCTCATTAACAACTATGTTGGATGACTCCTCAATTGTTGATTCTTAATATTGTATACTCTATAAGCTTTGGAGCTAGAAGAGTATCCAATAAAGATAGCATCATCCGACTCTCAGCAAACTTTGCCAAGTTGTCCTTTGTGTTAAGTATGGTACACCTGCAGCCAAAGGACCTTAGAAAGCCAAGAACGGTGGCCTCTTCCATAACTCATAAGGGGTTTCCATGGGGCTTAACTACAAGAACCCTATTCTGCACATAGCATGCAGTGCTGACTGCCTCTGCCCAGAATGTTAGAGGCAGCTTTGAATCAGCTAACATGGTCCGAGCAAGCTCAATAAGTGTCCTGTTCCTCCCCTCAGCAACACCGTTTTGTTGAGGAGTTCTGGGAGCACTATATTGTCTGGCAATCCCTTTTGAGTCACAGAATGAGTCAAGAACGAAGTTCTTAACACTCAGTCCTTGATCACTTCTAATAATCTTAACCTTGTGATCAATTTGATTTCTATTTTAAGAATAAAAGATTTTAAAGTTTCAGCAGTTTCATCTTTACTTCCTAAAAAGAATACCCATGTAAATCTTGTAAAATCATCAACGATCACAAGGCAGTATGATTTCCTTCCAATGCTCATTATACTTGTGGGACCAAAGAGATCCATGTGCAATAAGTGTAATGGAGTAGTGATAGAGTTAACACATTTGGATTATGAGATGATCTGTGTGTTTTTTCTTTCAGGCATGCAACCCAGTTATCTTTGCAGAAAATTCCTTTTTAGGCAACCCATGTACCAAGTTATTTTTAGACAATTTATTCATTGTTTTAAAATTCACATGACACATGCGTTTATGCCATAGTGTTGACTCATCACTATCAGCTTTGGAAAGAAACACATGATACTTCACCCCATAGGAGAAGCATTGTTCATATCCAGCTTGTACATATCCCCTTTCCTGGGAGATCTGAGAAGCACCAATTCTGGAGGAATTGTCATCCCTGGTTTGAGGATAATGCACTCATGTTCTGTGAAAAGCATCTGATGCTTCTGATCACAGAATTGAGAAAACTTAAAGATTGTGTTCAAGCTGTTTGACAAAGTGAACTTGTCAATGTTTATTCTGCCATTGGATATACTTCCTCTGCCAGAAATATATCCTCCGGCTCACCTCCAAATTGGACAGGCCCTCATCAAAGTTCTGGAATTGTTGAAGGAGAGATCTGTTCCCTGTCATGTGCCTGGAGAATCACTATCTACAATCCAGATATTGTTGTTCTTGTCAAATGGATGTCCTGCACATAAGATGAGATGGTTAGTTTTGTTTGGAAGCCCAAGCCTTGAGTCTCGGGCTCTTCCAAAGATAGTGACATAATTGAACAAAAGATATGCAGTGGGGTTCAATAGAGGTCATTGTTGAAGAAGAGGGTTGGGCTGCAGCTTCCTTGATCTTCCAATCATCCTTTGGTTGATCTTTGAGGATGAGCTTGTTGAAGCTTTTGCAGCATGGTCTTCTTCCGAAGCTTCTCTCTTTTCGGAGAAGCCTTCACCACCTTTTCTTCCGAAGTAGTCTTCTTCTGAGATGGTTTCAAGGGAGCCTTCTTGTTCTTCCGAACCTTAGAAGGTTTGGCTTCCGAAGCCATTTTCCTTCGGAAGAAGCAGTTTCTTCGAAAAGCAACTTGGCTTCCGAGACCAACTTTCCCTTTTTCATCATTGGACCTTTTGAAGTGGTCCAACTGAGAAACCTTCTCTGACTACTTCTTTTCTAACATTAGTTGCATATGTGTGCTTGCTGGATTGTAGTAACAATCTTTAGCCATGTGGTTGTGCAGACCACACATTATGCATGCAATGTTAGTCTTCTGGGAACTTGCAGGTTGCTGTTTCTTGGGTTTTCTCTCATCAGCAACTTTCCCTTTCGACTTCTGATTTCAGTAGGACAGGAGTGCTGGTACTACACTCCTTTCCTGAATCAGGAGTACCTACCACTTGAAACCCGGCAGAGAATGAAGACCCCTTTTGCTTAGGGTTAACTTAAGCTTGGACTCTGCAACCTTCTTAGCAGTCCTTCTAGCAGCTTTAGCTCTGCTTCTTCTTGCCTTGGTGGTCAGGATTTGGTCATCACAGGTGGAGATGGGTGTATCCTCCTGTTCTCCCCTGTGGAGGCCACTATTTTACTTCATCCTCTAGTTCCAATGGAGAAGGGTCAGCGTTTGAACCTCTTGCTCTTCAGTACCACATCTAGGTAGTCTAATAGACTCATAAGAGTGTGGTGGAGCTATTTCACTGGTTCCCAACCCTTCTTTGTTTGATAAACATTTGGAATGGGAGGTTGATGCAAGAATAGTTTGGAAGCTTTGCTCAGCAATAGCTTGCTTCCTGGCTGAGCCTCAGCTGTGACTAACTGGGCTGAACTTCAGAAAGTTTGGAGATCAGATCTTTGATTTGAGTCTTGTAGTTAGTCTTTTCATGTTTTAAAAGAGACACAATTTTCTCTAATCATCAATTTTCCTTTGATAGTCAGATTCAGCTCTTTTAAAGTCAGATTTTAGCACATTTAAAGATCAACCTCAGATCTGATTTCCGAAATGTAATCCTTATACAATTAACTTTAGCAATATAGGCAGCAGTACAAAGATGTCATATACCTGATCATCATCTGTTCCGGCCATGAGTGCTTGAGCGGGAGTCACATCCTGTACCATGAAGCTCCAGTCACTTCCTGAGCAACAGCAGCTGTTTCAGTTGACTTTTCTTCATGCTTGGGAGCAGTGGGATGTGTGGAGGCCTGTGGGGTTCCCGGGTTGTTCTTGGGAGCCTTGCATTCCCTAGCAAAGTGACCAAGTGGTTGCAGTTGTAGCACCTTTTGCTCTTATCAAACCCAAACTTGCTGTTGACTGGGTTTTGAGGGAATTGCCTTCCAGTTCTCTTGAAGAACTTCTTCGCTCTGTAAGTAAAGAGCCATCTGCTGGACAATGTCCATGTACTCCACATCATCTGGATTGAAGCACTCAAGATCATCAAAGCAGTATTGAAAATCACCAGAGTGTCCACTTCCAGAGACAAAGGCACAACTATCCTAAAAGGAGTTGTGTTGAACCTTTTGAGACTTTGGAGTCTCAGGTAGAGTGATGAAGGGTCCAGTATGTGAGTTGTCAGGGTAGCATAGCAACTGATGTTGTGGTTCCAAGCTTTCCCTTTCAACCACATGAAGGGCTGAACTCTGTTGGTTATTGGAGTGGTCAGAGGAGTTCTGCATGTTCATCTCCATCTGAAATGCACTTAGGAACCACTTACAACTCTGTGAGAGAAAGAGTCTAAGGTCCGAAGTTCTCTTGATGACAACACAGTAGTGAGTCCATAGCTTAGGAAGAGAGGACATGAACTTAACTATGTCTCTGTTCTCAAGAGCTACTCCAATATCCGCAGAGTATCTACTAGCTCAACATACTGAAGTATTGTTGAGTCAAGGTCTCACCAGCCTTGAAGTAAAGTTCTCAAACTGCTGCTTCAAGAGATCCTTCTTGTTCTCTTGAGTTTCCTTGGATCCCTCATACATTAGCTTCAAAGCTTCCCATAAATCTTTAGCAGTCTTGCACTTCTTGAAGCGTCTGTAGACGGAGTTGGGGAGAGCAGTTTGGAGACAAGTCATAGCCCTTTGATCTAGCTCTATTCTCTTCCTATCTTCCTCTGAGTAATCATCAACATCTTTTGGAATGATGCGATTACCAGTGGCAGATGTAGTGTTGGTATGAAAGGACCATTGACAATGGAGTCCCACATCCTTGAGTCTTGACACTTGATGAAGCCTTCCATCCTGATACACCATGTGTCAAAGTCTTCAGGGGTGATCATAGGGGACTTGGTCAAGGTACCAGTTTCCATATCAGCCTTGGAGAGAGCAGCCATTTGAGTGAGTGGATTGTGGTGAGGGAGTGAAAAACGGTTGATTAGGATGGTAAGATTTACAATCAAGAGCCTGGTGCTCTGATACCAATGCAGGATCGGATTTCGTGTGGTTTTTCTCTCAACTCACTGTGAATCAACACTCGGCAAGAGTCTATGAAGAGTTGATCACAATATAACAAGTAACAAGCAGTAAGAAAATCTAACAGCAGATAAATTTTCAAGGTACTTTATATTATTGTCTCAACTCAAAGGATTACAAGACACTTGGACTCAAATCACTTACATAAAGAGTTACAGGGAGAAGATATATATAATACTACCTACAGCCGGATATACTTTGATACCAGCTGGATCCTCTAACCTTACATCTATACTACAAGACTCTAGGTGAGGTCTTTCAGACATTGTGCCTGAGAGTTGGTAGAGGACATGTCCCTGACTTACTTTTGTCACCAACTAAAGTTGGTAACATGTACTATCATAAAAGGTGAACAGTAGAATAAAGTATGGTCAACAACATGGCTCTTTAGGAAGATGCCATGCTGTATCAGAGGTCTGCAGCGGACTGTCAGGGACCATACTTTTATCTGCTGGACATAGCAATGTCTTCCGAAGGATAAAGTGCTTCGGAAGAGTAACTTCTTCCGAAGGCACTTATACTTCGGAAGACTGCTTCTTCCGAGGCTTGGAGTCTCTTTGTCTTCGGAAGCAGACTTTGTCTTCGGAAGCTTTCAGACTTTGTCTTCAGCTCTTTCATCAGACTTGTCTTTGGAAGCTTTCAGACTTTGTCTTCAGCTCTTTCATCAGACTTTGTCTTCGGAAGCTTTCAGACTTTGTCTTCAGCTCTTTCATCAGACTTTGTCTTCGGAAGATAATTCAGTGTTGGCTTCAGCTGTTGTCTTCAGTAGTTGACTTCAGCTTTTGCCTTCGGAAGATGTCTTCAGCTGTTATTCCTTAGACTTCTCGGAAGATCTCTTTGGCTTCGGAAGCCCTTAATGTAGTACCAAAAAGTGACTATGAAGTGAATTTTGTTGCACCAGCCTTATCATGATCCAACAATACTCCTGCAAGAGAGAGAAAAAAATACGCATTTAACTGCCCATATTACGGCGTCAGCCACAGGGATGCAAACAAGAAAAAAATTAAAGCATAGGGGACGATTCAAAGTTTTAAAACTATAAAAATGTAAAATATTAAAATAGATAAAAATCAGAAATGCAACTAATAATTTACTCATCTATTTATCAAAAAACTATTCAACAACGACTAATATTATTTACATAAAAAATAAAAAACAACCATAACTTCAAAACACAACTTGCAATACATATTTCATGGTCGGCTACACGTGCAGCTTCTCAATGGTTGGTTGTACCTCAATCCTCATACATCGCCACACCATAGTCGAGTTTCCACAGATATTTTCTTGCTGACATGTCAAGGGTAGTCTCGGTACAACAAATTTCATCAAGGGCAATTCCGTTTTTCCCCAACGCCTCCGTTATCCACCCACCCATACGGTGGCCCCCACCGTTTCAAAAAACCTTTAACTCGTCTCACAGGGCGCCACGTGTCCCCTCAAATCGGATTTTTAAGGATCCGCGATCCGGCCCAAATCTATTTCAGCCCGTATATTGATCTCCAATCCACGTCGTCACCATCCATCCTACATGTTCCTACGTGTCTCCCCACGTGGCACATTACTGGCCCTCGTTCTCCACGTCATCACAAGGAATATAATATCCTCGTCTTCTACTAGCCAGTAGATCGAAAACGCCCTGTGTGTCTGCAAACCCTAGATTCACGCTTCATTCGATACGATTTCCCTAAATTGAAGATAATTTGTGCGGTGATTGACTGATTTCTGTTGATTATCTTCCGAATTTGTGTATACAGTTGCTGATTAGCTGATGAATTGACGGAGTTTTGTGTGTTTCAGCTTTTGTTCGAAGACCTGTTGTTTGTATCTTTGTTATTCGTGTTAATGTAAGTGTTTCTGGCTGATTGAGTTGAATGAAGTAGGATTAGCTGAGGTTTGGTGGTTTTGTTGGGGTAAATTGATGATAATCTGTTTTGTGATCTGTTGAAGACGTGCGGGTGTCGTTTAGGTTAAGATCTGATGGAAATATTATGGTGGATCAGGATTTGTGTGGTTGTATATTGGATTATGTATGAATCTGGTTTTTAGGATGTTAGGGTTTGGTTTACACTTTTTGTTTTTTCATTGAATCTGACTGTTTGGAGGTTGGATGATGGTATGATTAACCTATATGATTATGCTCAGTTATGAATTGGAGACAGTTGTTGATGAATTCAAACGTTAATTTGGTAAGGTTTTAACTATGTTTTATGATTATTTCAATTTCTGTAGGATTCTGTAACGGGTAGGTTTATTTCTTGGAGACAACGTATGTGCCACTTCTTTTCGAAGAAAGAATTGTTTATGTTGTGGCAGACCTGCACTTTGTACGTAGTTGTTTCGTTTGAATCTGGTTGATGAGGAGTGTTGGGGTGAGCACTAGTGTTCCAGTAACTTACAGCTCTGTAGAGCTCAATCTAGATAATCAGAAGGAGCTGAAGGAAGTGAGGGATGGAGTTGCATTTAATGGTCAAATTTTGTCTGAGGATGATGGGTCAAGGGTTAATGAGGATGTAAACGGTAGCACGCGAACAGAGTTGGTGCAATCACAGGATGCTGTTAAACGACAGAATCAAAACCTCAAGGGCCTGTGATTCAATGGGAGAGGTTTCTGCCTCTTAGGTCTCTAAAAGTTCTGCTTGTGGAAGATGATGACTCAACTCGTCATGTTGTTAGTGCCCTGTTACGTAATTGCAGCTATGAAGGTCTGTAACTATCGTATTCCAAATATTAATTTCAGCTCATATTGTTGAATATTTACTTTTTTGGTGATCAACAAACGATGCATGCTGACGCCCGATAACAAAAATAGAAATTGTTGTTCTTCTGACACTCTTTGTTAATAAGTCTTCTCATTTGATGTTTGTTGGGTGACACTATTGATTCTAGTGAGGTAAATAGAACATACCACTTGAAACCACTAATTAGATATTCATATAGTATCTTTATGAAGTTATCTCCTTAAGACTGGCATGAAACATGACAATCAACCAACCAAACAAAGACATAGTTTACATGGGAGATCTGAAAGCAATTATAATGTAACGAATTAAAGGTTTGTAGATGATAGTTTAACTCTGTTTATGTTATGGGTTGGTGTCTTGGCTCATGAAGATTTGCATGAGCACGTGCTTCATTATAATATCATCTTAATCTTAATATAGCAGAAGAACCGACTTTTTTAAGCACAAAGTCCCTGTTTTCTTCATTCCACTTATGTAACAGCTGCCTTCAATAATAGTTAATGATCATTGGTATCAATCAATGGAGAACCGGAATCTTTCAAGAAATGATTCTACTATGTCTGCGTAATTTATTGACCACACACGAGTTTACTCCTTTGCAGTTACTGCCGTAGCATGGTCTAGAAGCATGGAAAGTACTGATAGATCTCAACAACAAAAAATAGATCTAGTTTTAACCGAGGTAGTCATGCCATATCTATCAGGAATTGGTTTTGTCAAAGATCATGAACCTTGTACCTCGCGAAAAACATTCCAGTGATCAGTGAGTTTGATCTTGTTATATAAAAAATCTAACCTGTTATGAAAATATGTTCAATTGCTACACCTAATAAATTTTATGTGCAGTGATCATCTGATGACTCTATGGGTATAGTCTTTAACTGTTTATCCAAAGGTGCAGTTGACTTTTTAGTCAAACCCTTCGAAAGAATGAGTTTAAAAACCTCTGGCAGCATGTGTGGAGGAAATGTCACAGTGTGAGTTAACGTAGTTATTATGCTTTGGACTTTGCCTTCAGGTTTGTTAGAGTAAATTTGGATGAGCAAAATGTCAAAATTTTGCGCTATTTTGTTTTCCAAACAAATACATAAAGAAACTAAAGGAGTTTTTCTCTCTTTTTTGCATAAATTTCGTGTTCAGTCTAGCGGTAGTGAGAGTGAGAGTGGTGTTGGTGCTCAAACCTACAAAGGCAAGAAGAGTTGAAGTGTCTGATGACGAGATGATAGCAGTGATGAGGATGATGACAGGAGCATAGGACTGACCGCTAAGGATGGAAGTGATGATGGAAGTGGTACTCAGGTAATATCTTCTATTTGGATGTAATTAACAATGTTGAAAAGACTTGGAAATGAAGATTGTGTGGGATTGGAATATAAGCATTTACATCTTATGGTAGGAGGGTATGTGTTTGTCTGTTTGTGTTGGGCATGGATGTGCATGTGCGGGATGGGGGGTGGGGTGCGGCCGTGTGTGTGCATTTTTTTTCACAAAATAATGCCTCAAATTGTGTTATTTCCACTGATGTGCTATATAATACCAAAATCATGCAATTATCTATATCTCAGAACCTAAATCAATCACTTGCATAATACTTTTAGGCTTAGTGTTGGATAGAGCTAACCAACTCTCAACATGTTACCTGTTGATCCCCTTGATTTTTCTTTTTTCTGTGGTCTATCACTTTAACTGTTTGGACTTGTTGAAAATGCCTTTGACATGTTGAATCGATTAAATGCCTCTGGTGAACTATTGTATATGGCTTAATGCTGGATAAAAGCCAGCAGACTATCACATTTTAGCGATTTAGCCAACCAACTTTTTTTTTTTTTTGTAGTTGTTATATCCCTTAACTTTCTCAACTCAATTTTTCTTATTTAACTTTTGTACATTTGGAGTCCACATAAGCATTTAGCCTGTCACACAGGTCAGAATGGCGTTTTCAACCTGTCAAAAAGTTATGATTATGTAACCACTGCAGAAATAAGTTGAGGACTAAACACAAAATATCAAAAGTTGGGGGATTATCCAAAATTAACCATCAAAATCTAGACATCTATACTGTAAAATGAGACCAACATATATATTCGTGGTTATATAGAGTTCTTGGACAAAAGAGCGATGGAAGTTGAAAACACAAACAAATTAGCGGTGGCCCCTGATAGCACTTGTGCCCAGGTTATCATGCAAGACCAGATAAAGTTAGCGCAAGAGAGCATGGGAGAGGATGATAAATTAAGTAACTCATCGGCTCTTTTTTATATAAATAATGTATCATGATTGTTTTTATTCTTTTTGGGTAAATGTCTCTATAATGTATTGCCAGATGCAATGAAGCATGGAAAGATTTGGAAATAGGAATCCTAGAAATTCAGAAAAATTCATTGAATCAAACTCGAAAGAAGCGAGTGAACCAAGAACAAATCTACTTAATTTTTGGTTGCTAAAGCAAATGAATCCCTAAATAGTAAGGGCTCGCCTGCCCTTGAGCTCAGTTTGAAAGACCACTAGACTTGGAGGATACCGATACCAGCACCCATAAGAGGAAATTTTTAAACCAGTCGACCTTTCAGCTTTTTCGAGGTATTTCTCTTATTTTGTCCTAGAGAAAACTAAATCATCATTGATCATGTAATCTACAGGTGGCAAGATGCATGGGTGGGGTGGGCAATGTGAAACAGGTCTGGGTTGAAACAATTAATTTTTTTTAGTATCGGTTGAAATGGGCTGGAACACGTATTTTTGGATGACTTGCACATATCTTTTTGTCCTTTTCCTCAAGAAAAGTTATTGGTAATACGATTATACAATTATTATTGTTGCAATTATAATCTAAGGTTCTGTTTGGTTGACTGAATGGATGCCAATGGCGAGGTAATCGAATGGATCATTGCATTAATTCTTCCACTTTTGTGTTGACCTGTAAGAATGGAATGAGTTAATAGATATTTAATATCTACTAAGACCATCTATATTTTCTCTATTTTACATATTATGAGTTATTGGATTTCCGTACAAATAAATTAAAACAAGTGAAGTTCACCTTCTTCCGAAGCTTCTTTCTTTTCGGAAGAAGTCTTCACCACCTTTCTTCCGAAGTAGTCTTCTTCTGAGATGGTTTCAAGGGAGCCTTCTTGTTCTTCCGAACCTTAGAAGGTTGGCTTCCGAAGCCATTTTCCCTTCGGAAGGAGTACTTCCTTCCGAAAGCAACTTTGCTCCGAGCCCAATTTTCCCTTTGTCATCATTTGGACCGTTTGAAATGGTCCAACTGAAACCTTCTCTGACTCCTTCTCTTCTAACATATTTGCATACTGTGTGCTTGCTGGATTGTAGTAACAATCTTTAGCCATTGGGTTGTGCAGACCACACATATGCATGCAATGTAGCCTTCTGGAAACTAGCAGGGTTGTGTTTCTTGGATTTCTTCTCTTATCAGCAACTTTCCTTTCAATTCTGATCTTCGTTAGGATAGGAGTGCTGGTACTACACTCCTTTCTGAATCAAAAGTACCTACCACTTGAAATCTGGCAGAAATGAAGACACCCTTTTGCTTTGGGTCAATCTTAAGCTGGACTCTACAACCTTCTTGGCAGTCCTTCTAGCAGCTTAGTCTGCTTCTTATTGCCTTGGTGGTTGGGATTTGGTCTTCACAGGTGGAGATGAGTGTATCCTCCAGTTTCCCCTGTGGTGGCCACTATTTTTTGCCTCATTCTCTAGTTCCAATGGAGAAGGGTCAGCAGTTGGAACCTCTTGCTCTTCAGTACCACATCTAGGTAGTCTAATAGACTCATAAGAGTGTGGTGGAGCTATTTCATTGGTTCCCAACCCTTCTTTGTTTGATAAAACATTTTGGAATGAGAGGATCATGCAAGAATAGTTGGAAGCTTTGCTCAGCAATAGCTTGCTTCCTGGCCTGAGCCTCAGCAGTGACTAACTGGGCTTGAACTTCAGATAGTTTGGATATCAGATCTTTGATTTGAGTTTTATAGTTGGTCTTTTCATGTTTTTAAAAGAGAAACAGTTTTCTCTAACTCTTCAATTTTCTTTTGATAGTCAGATTCAGCTCTCTTAAAATCAGATTCTAACACATTTAAAGACTCAACCTCAGATCTGATTTCCAAAATGTAATCCTTATAAGTTTAACTTTAGCAATACAGGCAGCAGTACAAAGATGTTATATACCTGATCATCTCTGTTCCGGCCATGAGTGCTTGAGCGGGAGTCAATCCTGAACCATGAAGCTCCAGTCAACTTCTTGAGCCACAGCAGCTGTTTCAGTTGATTTCTCTTCATGCTTTGAAGCAGTGGGATGTGTGGAGGCCTGTGGGGTTCCCGGGTTGTTCTTGGGAGCCTTGTATTCCCTAGCAAAGTGACCAAGTTGGTTGCAGTTGTAACACTTTACTTTGCTCTTAGCAAACCCAAACTTGCTGTTGACTGGGTTTTGAGGGAATTGCCTTCCAGTTCTCTTGAGAACTTCTTCGCTCTGTAAGTTAAAAGAGCCATCTGTGGACAATGTCCACATACTCCACATCATCTGGACTGAAGCACTCAAGATCATCAAAACAGTATTGAAAATCACCAGAGTGTCCACTTCCAGAGACAAAGGCAAAACTATCCTAAAAGGAGTTGTGTTGAATCTTTTGAGACTTTGGAGTCTCAGGTAGAGTAATGTAGGGTCCACTATGTGAGTTGTCAGGGTAACACAGCAACTGATGTTGTGGTTCTATGATTTCCCTATCAACCACATGAAGGGCTGAACTCAGTTGGTTATTGGAGTGACCAGAGGAGTTCTGCATGTTCATCTCCATCTGGAATGCACTTAGGATACCATACAACTCTGTCAGAGTAAGAGTCTTAAGGTTCGAAGTTCTCTTGATTACAACACAGTAGTGTGTCCATAGTTTAGGAAGGGAAGACATAAAACTTCCTAACTATGTCTATTCTCAAGAGCTACTCCAATATCCACCAGAGTATCTACTATCTCAACATACCTGAAGTATTGTTGAGTCAAGGTCTCACCAGCCTTGAAAGTAAAGTTCTCAAACTGCTGCTTCAAGAGATCCTTCTTGGTCTCTTGGGTTTCCTTGGATCCTTCATACATCAGCTTCAATGCTTCCATAAATCTTTAGCAGTCTTGCACTTCTTGAAGCCTCTGTAGACGGAGTTGGGGAGAGCAGTTTGGAGAGAAGTCATAGCCCTTTGATCTAGCTCTATCTCTTCCTATCTCTTGAGTAATCATCAACATCTTTTGGAATGATACGATTACCAGTGGCAGAAGAAGTAGTGCTTGGTATGAAAGGACCATGACAATGGAGTCCCACATCCTTGAATCTTGACATTTGATGAAGCCTTCCATTCTAATACACCATGTGTCAAAGTCTTCAGGGGTGATCAGTAGGACTTGGTCATGGTGCCAGTTTCAAATCAGCCTTGGAGAGAGCGGCCATTTAAGTGAGTGGTTTGTAGTGAGGAGTGAAAAAACAGGTTGATTTGGATGGTAAGATCTCACAATCAAGAGCCTGAAGCTCTGATACCAATGGCAGGATCGTGTGTTGGTCACTCAACAGATGGTTTTTCTCTCAAACTCACCTTGATCGACACCAGCAAGAGTCTATAAAGAGTTGATCACAATATAACAAGTAACAAGCAATAAAATGAACAAAGATGTAAATTTTCAAGGTACTTTTATATATTGCCTCTCAACTCAAAGGATTACAAGACTCTTGGACTCAAATCACTTATCTAATGAGTACATGGAGAAGATATATATATACTACCTACAGCAGGGATATACTTTGATACAGCTGGGAACCTCTAACCTAACATCTATACTACAAGACTGACTCTAGGAGGTCTTTCAGACATTATGCCTAAGAGTTGGTAGTCAGGACATGTCCCTGACTTACCTTTTGTCACCAACTAAAGTTGGTAACATGTACTATCATAAAAAGGTGAACAGTAGAATAAAGTATGGTCAACAACATGGCTCTTTAGGAAGATGTCATGCTGTATCAGAGGTCTACAGCGGACTGTCATGGACCATACTTATATCTACTGGACATAGCAATGTCTTCCGAAGGATAAAATGCTTCGGAAGAATAACTTCTTCCGAAGCCACTTATACTTCGGAAGACTGCTTCTTCCGAGGCTTGGAGTCTTCTTTGTCTTCGGAAGCAGACTCTGTCTTCAGCTCTCTTCAGACTTTGTCTTCGAAAGTTCAGACTTTGTCTTCAGCTCTTTCTTCAGACTTTGTCTTCGGAAGCTCAGACTTTGTCTTCAGCTCTTTCATCAGACTTTGTCTTCGGAAGTTCAGACTTTGTCTCAGCTCATCTTCAGACTTTGTCTTCGGAAGCTCAGACTTTGTCTTCAGCTCTTTCATCAGACTTTGTCTTCGGAAGATAGTCTTCAGCTCTTGGCTTTAGCTGTTGTCTTCAGCTGTTGACTTCAGCTGTTGTCTTCAGGGTGTCTTCAGCTGTTGTCTTCAGCTGTTGACTTCAGCTATTGTCTTCAGCTGTTGACTTCAGCTGTTGTCTTCAGCTGTGACTTCAGCTGTTGCCTTCAGCTGTTGACTTCAGTTGTTGCCTTCAAGGTTGTCTTCAGCTGTTGACTTCAGCTGATATCTTCAGCTGATGTTCTTCAGACTCTCGGAAGATCTCATGCTTAGCTTCGGAAGCCCTTGAATGTAGCATCAAAATGACTATGTGAAGTTGTTTTGGTTGCACCAGCCTCATCATGACCCACAGTATTCAACCTGTGTTCTTGTGCCTCGGGGGACGCCTTTCATGTCGGAGGGCTGCCACGCAAAAATATCCAAGTTATGTAGCAGCAGATGACGGAGTCGTTCCTTGGTGGCATCTCCCAATTGCCCTCCGATGGCAATTTTTTGGTCTGGAAAGAGAGGGTTGACACCCACTTCTCAACACGGGGGCACATGGGTTCGTCTTCCCCAGCCAATCCCTGGGGTGATTGCTTCACATCTTTACATTCCCTGCTGGAGTACACGGTGACCACTCCAGTCGGGGTGGGGAACTTGATTGCAGCGTATATGTTGATATGACCGCTCCAACATGCACAGACCCGGTCTTCCAAGTAGGATGTTGTGGGATGAGTCTGACCGCACAACAGAAAGTCATGATAACTTCCCCCATCCCATGCTGTTGCCTATTGCGACAGGCAGTTGTATCTGTCCCAAGGTTTGCATGACCTCTCCAGCAAAACCAGTGAGATGAGTTCTGGTGTCCAGATTCCTTACTTCCTCGTCAAGCTGATGTCCCGCAATAACTGCTGAAATCGTCAGAGGGCGTTGGCAAAGCTTCCGCCATGTATTGGAGGGAACGAAATTTCCGCGCCATCCAGGGCTCCATATGGTCGGAGTGGCGCTTAACATTGCAGCTTGCAACCCTTGTCATGAAGATCTCCTTCCGCTTGTCTCCTGTCTGCGGTATTTTCTTCAGCTCCCTAAGAAGATGGGCCAACTTCCCCGTTTTCATCGCCAGTTCGATCTGCCGTTTTAACAAGAAGCAGTCGTCTGTCATGTGCCCATTCTCCTTGTGGAACTCGCAGTATTTGCCTGTGTCCCTCTTCACTCCAGGCTTCAGCGGAGCCGGCTTGGTGAAGTTGAACATTCTCTGTGGCAAGGATCTCGCTTGGGGTTTTGGTTAGTGGTAGAAGTATGACATTAGGACCTTGTGGGTTTCTGGTTGGAGTTGTGAAACGAGGTTGGAAAGGAGGGCTTCGCTGAGTGTACCGTGGTTGGACTGTGGTTTTTCCCATGACCTCGAGCTTCTGGCCTTTTATGTTGCTCCCACGTGGATGGCATGAGCTTCTTTGTAGTTCTATCTTTCAGTTGCTCACAGACCTTCTTTCCTCTAACGAACGCTTTCGCCCTCTCCAGCATTTCGTCCACCGTCTTCGGGAGGTGTTCATGGAACCTTTCTACCAGCTGATCGTTCCTCACTCTGTGAATGAACGCCGAAATTCAAATCGTTTCCCCAGCCCCTCTGACCTGCATGCTTTCTTTTGAGTATCTAGTGATAAAATTCAATGGACTCGCCGTCTCCCCTTTGATGTTGTGTAGCTCTGTCGGGTCCTTGGCAGATAACCTTTGCTGGCTGAAGTTCTCAAGAAGTCTCTTCTAATTCCTCGAAGCTCGAAGCTACCTATCCCTCCGACTGGAGGCTATCAAACCACACTCTTGTAGCACCTGTTAAGGTTTGGGCAAACATGTGGCACCACACAGGATTGACTACTGTTCCACTTCAGCTGCACCTACGAAAATCGCCAGGTGGTCATCGGGATCTCCCAAACCGTTGTACTTGCCTACATTGGACGACATCTTCAGTTTCAGAGGAAAAGTGAATTCCGCTATTCGGGGGTGTGAACTTGGACCTGGCCCGTGCGGTCGATGGGCGGTAGGTTTACTAAAATATCATCTTTGCAGGTTTCCCACCCGCCTTGGCTGCACCTTGCTTCGTCTTTGTTTTATCTTCAACATTCTTCATCGCGTCGCCTTGATCGCCTCCTCCTCCCCCTGGTTCTTTGGAGTGTCTTCATACTCCAAACAGTCTGGATATCCTTCAACCGTCTTTCTTTTTTCCTGCTCAACATGGAGAGGATCTGCTCCCGGTTCTACTGTTAAAGTCCGGGGTGATGACAGTGTTGTCATCATTATTCCTCCCGGGTGGTGCCTAGTGCTGAGGTGGTGGTGTGTGGGTTTTCATCAGTGTTGGTGTATTTTATGGTGAGGGGTTCCTTGACCTGATCCATGGTGGTTGGCTTTTGGTTTTCATCAGTGTTGGTATTTTATGGCCCATACTGGTCTACTTTCTAAATTAGTTGTATATAATTGAATGTGTGATCATTTATCCAATTGATTCAATTTTGTTTTGTTTTTATTTTGATTGAGAGACTTCGAATTTAGTTTAACATAACGCTTAATGTTGAAAAAACAAACAAACCACCTAGCATCACGTGGCAAAAGCTAAATAGCCTATTGTTACTTCATCAACCATCAATTTTAATAAGATACATAATTATGTAAAAGTTTGAAGAAGACTTTAATAGTTTATAAAGTTAGAACCTCTTCATTAACATGTTCATGTATTTTTCATTCATTGGAACAAATTCTCAAACTACTATTGCTAGAGCTTTCCTTTGTGAGCCTTCTTGGATTTGTGACTTTATTGGCATAAGTCAGCATGCTTTTGAAACTTACGTCTCAACCTTAAACATGTTACTGAAATTGTAATACAACCTATAAAGGTTAGGAAAATGGTTTTGAAAACCGGACCGGACCGGCCGGTCCGATCGGTTGGACCGGGAACCGGACGGACTTCAATCTGGTCGGTTCGGTGCTTAAAACCGGTTAACGTTGAATCAGTGGTCAGACCGGTGAACCGGTCAAACCGGGAACCGGACCGGTGAACCGGTTTTTATTAATATATATATATTTTTTGTAGTTTTTAAATATATTTATAAAAAATAATTATAATTTTATCCGGTTCTTATATATAGTTCAACGGTTGACAGTCCAGTCCGATTTTAAAAATATTGGTTAGGAATTGGAACTAGATCGGTTCGTGAGACTTTGTTCTTTCATTCTATTAAACTACCATTTACTAATCTAATTACAGGTTCAAACTTCATATATATTTTTATAGACTAATACAATATATCAATATTACAAACACACATATAAAAAAATAATGTACTCTAATATTTTATATTAATTTCATTATGTTTATGCATTAAACTTTAAAGTATTTTAGCATCATGTAATTTTCTTACATCTCATTCTTCTAGTTCGAATATGAACTTTAAAACGTCGGTTCAATATTTGCTGGCCATGAAACATTAACATCAAATACACTAACAAGTGGTATTATCCATTGTATTCCCAATTCCCGTTTATACATTTAGTATTGCAATATATATATCTAATATTTCAACCAGACCTTTAAACCATCGACACAATTAGGGTGACAATTCATGTCACGAACTTGAATCCGACACAAAGAAAAAAGGTTTGGGTTAGGCAATAACATCTGTTTAAAAAGCAGGTCTGTTTGGGTTGACCCGTCTATAAAATAAGTCAGGATCGGGGGATGACCCACTTAAAAAGGGGCTGACCAGTTAACTCATTTTAATAATACACTTTTTAAATATTATATATGTCTTTTAAATTTGCATTAAAAAATTATTTTTAAGTCTTATTTATTTTCAGTTTATAAATTCATTTTACAATTGAAATTTTGAACTTTATTTATTAATTATATCAAATACATATAATTAAAACTTGAAATCATAACTCTGACATCTAGTTATATATATAACAAACAAACAAACACCCAGTGTATCCCGCTGATAAGCAGGGTCTGGGAAGGGTATGTGGTGGTAAGTCTTTCCTCTATTCTGAGAGATAGAGAGACCGCTTCCGAAGAGACCCCCGACTCATTAACAGAGGCAGTACCCATAACAATCGTAATACATATCATACAACACATAGGTAAACCGTAAGACTCGTCCAGTTCACAGAATTATCAGAAATTGAAATTAAAAATTTCTCATTCAAGATTATTTTGGTTGGTCAACTGATAAAATTAGAATGAAAAATCTTCTCAAATTCCTTTCACTTACCCATGAAATGTTTAACAATCAAATGGAATATTCAAAATTAACATTCAAATTCCACTCAAAATTGACAAATCAAACACGTTATCAATTTTAACAAGATTTCAATTTCATTTCTAATTCCGTGTTTTGCAAATCAAACGACCCCGTAGATTGTAATTTTCGATTGATATTTTGACATTTTTAGAAAAATGAGTTAAACGCTCAGTTCAAGTTACATAATTTCATACATGTTCAGTTTATGATTAAATTTTTTGACACGACTAAAATATGACTTATGTTCGGGTTCAATAGTTCAACGGGTCAGCCAATGACCCGTGAATATGAAACTATTGACACACCAAGGCCCGACCCGTTTCAACTTTCAATTGTCGGATCACTAATCCCATACCCGAATCACCACAATAACACTCGATATACAATTCATCAGAACCCCCAAATCAGTTTCCATAGGAACGAACACAAGTTCACAAAGACGAAGAACCTCACGAAGCATCTGCAAGATGGATGATTACACGAGAGAAATGATGGACCTCAAGACCCTCGTCACTCGAACCCTAGAAAAGAAAGGGGTTCTCGCTAAGATCCGAGTAATTTCTTCTTCAATTCATCTTGTTACACTTGCAATTATGTGGGAATCTGGTGAATTTCTGTAAAATGCTTTTGGGTTTGTATGGGATGCATTGTATCGTCGGATCGGGTGGGTATTATGTGTTGTGTGAGTGTTTGATTCGGAGGGGATCGAAGAGAATGTTGATGATTTTATGTGTGGATGAGGGTATTTTATTAATTTTTAGGGTGAATCAAACCTGTTATATTAATTGGTGTTGGGGTTTTGAGTTTGCTAGCGATGACTGATGAGATGTATTGTTGTTGAGATAATTTATGTATTCAAGCTATTAGGGCTTCTGATTTCAATTGGAAATGGGAATTTTGATGAATTTCCATTTGGGTGGGTCAGTAGTTTATCAAAAGTTTTCAGCTTTAATGAAGGATTTGAGGAGTGATATGAATACATGATAAGAAGATTCGAAATGGATATGAGGTGCCATTAAAGATTGTAATCTAGTGTTTTTAAAGATTATGGAGTATGGATCATGTGGATGTTATTTATTTGTATTAAGACCATAATATAGGTTTATTAAGATTATGTACCACGTGGACGTTCTTTATTCGTATTAAAGACCATAATGTATGCTTGAATACCGTTATTAAAAAGGAAAAAAAAAAATAACGTTTACATGTTTAATCGTTCACTTCTGTATTCACTTTCCTAATTAAGTTGATCTTTTATTACTTATACGTTTGCTATCGGTGAAAGGCTGAACTTAGAGCAAGTGTATTCGAGGCAATCGAGGAAGAAGATAAAGCAATTGAAAAGGATGAAGGTCTACCTCCTGCACTGTTGGGTAGCTGCAATGATCGTGCAAAGCAACTTCATGCTTCGCCTTCAGGTATCTTCAACCAAATTTGTAAATTAATTGATTATTGTTTCATCGATATTTCTGAGCACAAACATTTGTTTATTGCATGAAGTGTGACATTTAAATCACCAAATTGATGTATTTTGTGGTCTTATGTTGATATTCTTTCAGGTCGGCTTCTAACTGCACTAATATGCGAGTACTTGGATTGGGCACAACTGGGACACACACTAAAAGTTTATTTGCCCGAGTGTAATCTGGTAACAGTTTCTTTCTTATCATGTATGGTGGTGTTATATTCATGATTCTTTCAAGTTTTGTTCAATTACAGTTTTTTAAACCTGTCATTGCAGCAAAAGGATGCGTGGAAAGCAGAGTTAAGGGACTTCAGTAATAAGAATGGCTATGATATAAGCAGAATGGGATAGCGGCCCATTGCTGTTAGATGTGCTTGAAGGCTTCTTGAAATTTGAGGTTTGATATTTATATTTGAATTTTGTTGGTTCATTTTTAATTAAACTTGGAGAAGTCGTTAAGGAGTTGACATGAATATTTGATATTGAGATAAATGTAAAATTACCCAACTATCCCTAACTTTAATAAGTTGCGCAAACCCAATGCACGAGACTCCTGCATGTGCGGGGTCGGGGGATGTTAGCCCAACGTGGCCCTGATGTATGCATCATTACCCTATATTTCTACAAGAGGCTGCTTTCACGATTTGAACCCATGACCTCCAAGTCACAGGCAGCAACATTAGTGTTGCTCCTAGACTCGCCCGTAACTTCAATCAGTTGATTATTTGATCATGTTACTTTGAGTAGCAATAATCCTTTGAAAACCATACGTATAAATACCCCGTAGATTACGTTGTAGAGCTTGTTGGAGCTTTAGGGAATTTGGGTCTGGGCACATGAATTTTTTTTACCAACTTCTTATTCACAATACTCTCTCTATGCATGAACGGCTTGTGATGTTTAGGGCTAAATTAATTAGAATGTTTAGAGGACTCGCAAGATATCTTGTTACTTCCACTACTTTTTAGTTACTTTCACTACTTTTTAGTTACTTTCACTATTTTTTAGTTGATATAACTTATAATTAGTAGCCTGATTACTTTTTTGGCTCGATTTTGGGTGAACTGTACATTTTACCCTTTTAGCTGCTTCCAAATTTGATGCGCTGATTGGTACCATAAAAGCATAACATATTTAGAGCCAGACCAAACCAAGCAGATCAATTTGATTCAATTCTGTTCTTTTGTTGGAAATATTAGTATAACTGTAACATTTTAGTAACTTAAAGATTCTAAGACGAGATTTATCATCTCACAACCCTTAATACATTGTTATGTACTATGGATTAAATAGGACTAGCTTTTAATATATGTGAAGGTGGACCGATATATTAGCTATTGTGGTGAAGATAGATCAATCTTAAACTTAATTTAAATATGGACATTCGATTTAATACCACCTATACTTGCTTGATTTTATGAAGAGTCAATCTCAAGGAAGAGGCAATATAGATACTCGAAATCGAAGGCCATCTTCATCATCTGTAGTTGGTGGATTAGCTCCTTTGGGAAGGTAAACATCAGCAAGTTATCTTTAGTATTGTCTTATTACATTTTTTATTATAAAATTATCTGTTTTCCTTATGCCAGACAAGGTCCCGGTTCCCAAACATCTGGTAAGCATGCCATTACTATTCCAGTATTCCTTTACGTTATTATTAAAAATATCTATCTTTCTTGTTAAAACAAATTGAAAAATTAAAGAAAAAAACATTTCCATCAGCAGCTTAGCATTCATTTCATTTGTATTATCATTTATGTTTCTGTTAATTATTCAGACCGAAGAGGAGGTTCTTCAACCTCTAGCTACAGAAATGATGATTACAACTGGAGATATGAAAATGATGATGCTTCTGAGGACATTAATCGTGCTTCAGTTGCCTTGGAGAATCTTCAGTTGGACAGAAAGGCTCGAAATTTCACCCCCTCTGGCGGTTTGTCTTATTAACCCCTGTAGCTTTTAAAATAATTCTTTGAAGGAAATAAAGTCAAATTCACTCGGTTCTAATTAAATCAGTCCAAATGGCAACATTTTGTTTTGTTATCTACAAACGTGGCATCTAATATGATTAGTAATGTTTTCTCTTTGGATTTATGTTACCATCTGTAGTATAAACTATTGTAGTAACGCACAAGCACGTATGCTCGATACGCATGGTAAATTGCACTTTGCAAGATTTTAATCTAAACCTTGACTGCTAAATTTGTTCTGCAGGCATGGTGGGGATGACAGCAACAAAGACCACATGTAACATCAATGATGCCCGAGAGCGTGTAGTTTGTAGCAGACTATAATGTACGTCTTTCTAACATATGAGAAAGCTGTTACATAAAGAACAAAAGTTCATGTTTTTTGTTTTAATGTTTTGTTAATGCTTCCTTAACTTGGCTGGATACGGTTAGCTTGAGAACAGTTGTTTGCATTATTTAATATTATGGTTGTAAGCAATATTTTCATTGTTTGTGTTACAAGTAGCGAGTAGTCTCTTTATGCTATGATATAAAGGTAAACGTTGTCAGTTTGTTTTCGTCCCATCCCCCTCAAACATACTGAATGATTTTCGTCCCATCCCCCTCAAACATACTGAATGAGTGAGATTATTACAATATATGTTTGTTTGTTTGTTACGAGTAATTATGTTGCTTTTGGGTCATCAAAGTTCGTACCTTTTCTCCTGCACATGCATGACCAAATCTCGTGTAGGGTACGACTCTAGGGTACAAGTCATGGTGCATGATGTATAAATCTTCAAAGCATAATTGGTGCTTCGAAACGGGCATGTTTGCTGTTGTAACTTATGCTGTATGCACATAACGTCGAACAAACACAGGACTAAGTCTTGGCTTATGTTATGACACGTCATTAATCATTCAGGGTTGTTACATAATCAGAAACAACATAGACAAACTCACATTTTCTACTTGTGTTGAGAGTTAGAGGATAAACTTTAGTATGCCTTCTACTTGTGTTGAGAGTTAGAGGGAAACTCACATTTGTATGCTCACGTTAATAACGGTATTCAAACATAGATTATGGCAAGAGTAAAGAAAATCCATATAATTTATAAACTCCAAAACACACACTTCAAATTTGTTACTTTATACACCAAAATCATATATTAACATTAATTAAAATCAACCCAAGCACAAAAAATCCACATGACTAATTTAACTTACAAATCTAAATAAGAAACTTCAGGATATGTTTAAAGCTTTGAGTGTTTTCAAAACTTTATGAAACACGTTTATCTTTAGTAGGTTTCTAAAGATAGTCAATTTAAATAACTTTTGTAAAAGTAAAGAATAGAAAAACAAAGTAACATTTGTGTGCTAACCTTTAACTCTATCCTAAACAAACGGGTTGGCTAGACATCCAATCTCTTAAATTCATTCTTTTGAAACATTAATATATAATGATTTGGCAAGTTAAATAGGTAGACCAGAAGAGCATGCAACAAATAAAAATAAAAAAAAATGAATACGTTTAGCATGTACTCCAAAAACTTATTTGGTTAGTATTTATGAGATTTAAATTTGCGTTATTAAGTTCTATAAATATTTAGAAGAAGTTATAAAGTGGATGAAAGTATCTTACTATATTACACATGTGAACTATCAAAATGCAACAAAAACTAAAAAAGTAAAGATAAAACTTAACATATCAGGACAACTAATTATAGGTTTAAAATATAATTTTAATTCGAAAATGTAGTTTTAATATGTAATAAGCTGTTTTAATAAACCTAACCTTTAATTTTATCATTGCAAATACTTAATAATAATAAGAGTAAATTACACTTTTCGTCTTTTAGGTATATAGTAAATTTCAGGTTTCATCCTTAAACTAAGGAAATTACTGTAAACATTCTTTACATTTAAAAAAGTTTGCACGTTTCGTCCTTTCCTCTAACGGACGTTAATTTCGTCCGTTAAATCAGGTCATGTGCCTTGCACATGAGGGCAATTTAGTCATTTTAACCCATATGAATATTAAAACAATAAAATAAACCTAGACCCACTTAATCCACATCTTCATCATCTTCACCATCCACCATCCACCACCACCCTCACCCCCATCATCACCACCACCCCCATTATCATCTACCACCGTCCCCGCCACCGCCCCCAATCATCATCATCATTATCATCATCATCTTCATCTTCATCTTCATCTTCATCTTCTTAATATCATCTCATCATCATCTTTATCACATCATCCACCCCCAAATTGATTTGTAACTCAAAATCAATTATACACATTCAAAAACCACCATCATCTCAACCTGCAAAAACCAGCCACCATTGTCGTCACCCCCATCAACCCAACTCGCAACCACCCGACCACCACCATTATCACTTCTACCAAACCCCAACCCGAGACACCCCAACCGCCACCATCGTCACCTTTATCAAGCCCAACCTACAATCACCCGACACCACCATCAATCTCCATCAAACCTAGCCTGCAATCAGAACCATCATTTTCATCACCTCCATCACCATAACCAATCATCCCTTCTATCAGATCTAGGTTTGTAAAATCATAAATATTCTTTAGATCTAGGGTTCTTTAGCATGAGTTAGAGAAAAAATAAGAGAGAGATGAGAGAGAGAGAGACATAATAACGGTGAGTGGTTATGGTGCCGGAGACATCGCTGGTGGTGGTCGCGAGAGACATGATTTCAAGTGTAGAAATGGTTGAGAGAGAAGGAGTAGAGGGATATATATAGAGAGAGAGAGTGTGTGTGTGTGTGTGTGTTTGTGTGTAAGAGTTGAGGGTGAGGTGGGGTGGGGTGAGGTAAAAGTACCAAAATGTCCTCATGCGCAAGGCACATGACCTGATTTGACGGACAAAATTAATTCCGTTAGAGTAAAGGACGAAATGTGCAAGCTTTCTTAAACGTAAAGGACGTTTACTGTAATTTCCTTAGTTCAAGGACGAAACCTGAATTTGAAATTTGCTACAAACTAATGACGAAAAGTGTAATTTACTCTAATAATATTTTTTGTTAACAACACCAATAATAATTAGTATACAATGAGCAACATTTAGATAATCTAAGAGTACCCACTCTAAACTTGAACCCATAGTTTTTTTATTGGAACAAGAACATTACTCTAACTCTTGTCTTTTTACCACTAATACTATATTTGTAAAAAGCTATTTAGAGTAAATTCATTTGAATCCCTGACTTTTGTTCATTTTAACCGTTGAATCGTTATAGTTTTAAAGGCTCGATTTGCATAATTGACATTTGGAGTTTTAACCATTTGCATCACTAATGTTTTTATTATGTAACCATTTGAATTAAAATGACTAACTCTGTTAACAGGCCCCATATTATTGTTTTTTGTACGGGTATTTTTGTCATTTTCTTTTATTCTTTTTTTTTATTATTTTCATCATTCCATCTATTTCCAACCCACCTACAAACACTTTGCTCCGATTAGACCCTCTAGTCAACCATCTGCACCACCACCTACCCCTCTACTGTCGACCCACTAACCACCACTGCCATCTCCGCCTCCTCCTTCGCCCACCAGACCTTCTTCTCTGCCTTCTCCTCCTCCCCCACACATTACCTCACCACCCCTTCCCACCTCCCACATCATCTCCTCCGTTGACCTCAAAAACCACCACCAACTCATCTTCTCAAAGTCGAATCCACCAACACCACTCCCCACCGACTGGTTCCAAACGTCACCACCACCTTTTTCAACCCAAAGAACTCGTCTTGTCGCTGACGAAACTCCCATCCTCCGCCTCCGGCGATTATCGGACTCTGCTATGGATCTTGAAACCCATATGACGCTGAGCTAGATCCTAATCGACCCGACCAAGAACCGGCGGTTAACCGGAGGAGTCGACCGGAGAGAGCGTTGAACGGAGGCTGAGGGTGGTGATTTGGGTCAGGTTGCCGAGGGGTTGTCCTGGAGCTCACGGAGAGGCCCATGTCGGGGAAGTAGAGCTGTTGGTAACCGTTGGTCTGACCCCTCAACGGCGAAATAGGAGAACCCAAACCTGAACCCAAACCCAAACCGAGTTCTCAGAAGTCGGGTTTGTCAGTGTTATTGCCATCGTGGGTGAGTGATTTGCGGAGACGACGGAGAGGTATCGACCCCTGATTGCGACATTTGTGAAAAAGTTGATTGCAAGAGGATTGAAGCTTTGGGGGTTAGTTTTTTTACAAATATTGTTCGATTGAAGCAACAAATATGGTTGCAATTAAATGGAACAGATGAAATCAAAAAAAAGAAAGAGAGATGGGGATCTATGATTTAAAAGGAAAAGAGAGAGGAGAGGGAAGAGAGAGAGAAGAGAAATGGGGAAAGAATGAAAGGATCAAAATACTTGCAGGATCGGATTTCGTGTGGTTTTCTCTCAACTCACTGTGAATCAACACTCGGCAAGCAGTCTATGAAGAGTTGATCACAATATAACAAGTAACAAGCAGTAAGAAAATCTAACAGCAGATAAATTTTCAAGGTACTTTTATATATTGCTTCTCAACTCAAAGGATTACAAGACACTTGGACTCAAATCACTTACATAAAGAGTTACAGGGAGAAGATATATATAATACTACCTACAGCCGGATATACTTTGATACCAGCTGGACACCTCTAACCTTACATCTATACTACAAGACTCTAGGTGAGGTCTTTCAGACATGTGCCTGAGAGTTGGTAGTCAGGACATGTCCCTGACTTACCTTTTGTCACCAACTAAAGTTGGTAACATGTACTATCATAAAAAGGTGAACAGTAGAATAAAGTATGGTCAACAACATGGCTTTAGGAAGATGCCATGCTGTATCAGAGGTCTGCAGCGGACTGTCAGGGACCATACTTTTATCTGCTGGACATAGCAATGTCTTCCGAAGGATAAAGTGCTTCGGAAGAGTAACTTCTTCCGAAGGCACTTATACTTCGGAAGACTGCTTCTTCCGAGGCTTGGAGTCTTCTTTGTCTTCGGAAGCAGACTTTGTCTTCGGAAGCTTTCAGACTTTGTCTTCAGCTCTTTCATCAGACTTTGTTTTCGGAAGCTTTCAGACTTTGTCTTCAGCTCTTCATCAGACTTTGTCTTCGGAAGCTTTCAGACTTTGTCTTCAGCTCTTTCATCAGACTTTGTCTTCGGAAGATAGTCTTCAGCTGTTGGCTTCAGCTGTTGTCTTCAGTAGTTGACTTCAGCTTTTGCCTTCGGAAGATGTCTTCAGCTGTTGTTCCTTAGACTTCTCGGAAGATCTCTTGCTTGGCTTCGGAAGCCCTTTAATGTAGTACAAAAAGTGACTATGAAGTGAATTTGGTTGCACCAGCCTTATCATGATCCAACAAACTCCCCTAGGCTGATGCTACCAAAACTTCACTTCTCTCTTCTTCTCAAAGCTCTCAGCACCAAGGAAAGCAGGTGTTTATCAGTGTCTTCATTCTTTCCTGCTGTGATGCTGAGAATTTTGTACAAATCTTTGGGACAGAACCTCTACTCTGTCACCTTGGATTATGTGTACCCTCTGTTGTGGCCCTCTGAAAAGAGTTAGTTGATGGGAAGTATAGTCATATTCCCATCGAACTATTGGTTCCAATTCAGGACCTTCCACCATCTGTAGAAAGGCTGTGCCTTTGGTGGTTGATCTTTCCTTGTCTTCCACTTTTTTCAGCTTCAACTCTTCTTCAATCTTGGCTCTTCTACTTCGTTCAGCCAAGTGGAGACCGCTGATGTGGTTTTGATGTGTGCAGCAGTCTCAGAGTTGGAGGGATTGGAGAATGGCTTCTCTGCAAGCTCAGCAAGATCAAATCTGCTGAGATGCAGTAGAGAAGTGGCATTGAGCCTGTTGGTTTCACCATTCTCCCTTTCCACAACAAAGTTGTGAGAAGGTTCATCGAACCTCCACTGGATTATTGCATTTCTAGGTCCAGGAGATTGACCAGAAATCCTGTCCTCTTTCCTGGTATCCAGTAGAGTCACCAGTTTTCTTCTTAGCCTCTTCTCCTCAGCATTGAGGGTATCGGAGTTGAGACCAAGAAGTCTTGCAGCCTGGCCCAAGGTTTCTCTAGGCAATTCAAGAAATTGGCCTAGGGTGAGGGAGCTTGAAGAGTTATAACATAGGTGATGTTGATAAGCTCTCCCTCACAGGAGATACTGCTCAAGGTAGTGCAGTTATGAGCCTCGTCTTGAACTCCTTTATTTTCAAAGGAGAGATGTTTAGGAGGCTGAGGGGATGATCTTGGTTGTTGTTGGGTAGGCTTAGGTTAGTGGTTTGGGTTGAGTCTGGGTTTTAGGATGGGTAGTTTGGGTGGTTGAGGTGATGTGGTAGGTTTGGGTAGAGTTGTGGGTTGAGGGGGAAGGTTTCATCAGTGGGTTCAGGTTTAATGGGAAAGGGGTTGGTTCTGGTGTGGGTTGTGGCTGTGGTTGAGTGGCTGGGGTGAAGACCATTCCCTTCATCCTCCTATACATCTCCTTCCTTTTCCCAAACGGATGTCAGCTTTTATTTCACTGACTATCCGCTGGAGTGTCCTTTCGGACATAGGTCCCACCTGCCTACCAGAGAAGCCATGAGCCCGGAGGTAGTCCTTCATCCAGGCTTTGTCAGTTGACTTTTTGGCAGCAGTGACCTCCTTCTCTTCCTCCCTCTTCCTCTTCACCTTCAGCTTCTCCCTAGCAGCCTTCTTCCTTCCTTCTCCATTTGATCCTGCTCTTTGTTGTGGAGCAGCAGGATCATATCATCATCATGTGGAGACAGTTCAGGAAGACTGAAGCCTCTTGAGAGAAGGAACTTGATCCTAGCCTCTCTCAGCTTCAGGGCTGCCTCCCTCTGCTCTTGTTCTTCCTTCTCCAAGGCCAACCTGGCTTCCTTTCTTGTTGTAGCCTGGTTGACCTCTCCAAAGTCACCAACTCCTCTAATGGTAGCAGGAGTATTTCCTCATTGGCAGCTCCTAGATTGATGAGCTGGTCAATGAGTGCTGTTCTTCTCCTCTGGTTGATTTCTTCCTGATTGGCTGCAGCTGCCTTAGAACTAGCAGCTAACAGCTTCTCAGTAGGAAACCGACCTTTCTTTTTGGCCTTCTCAATTTCTCCTCCTCCTGAAGCTCTTCCGCAGTCAGCTTTCTTTTGCCTTTGTCTTTGATTGTGCTTGACTGTGGTGGTTCTTGGATGGAGGGTTGTGATTGAGAGAGAAGTTCAGCTGGTGCTTGGGTTGGAGGTATATCAGAAATGTCCTCCCTGCTCACCTCAGATGCAATTTCAGCAATGACATCTGTGATGGTCAGTTCCTCGGACATCTGAAATAGGCCTTCCGCAGCTTCTATTTCGGCCTCGGAAGACTTGTCTTGTTCTTCCGAGGCTTCCATGTAAGCTTCGGAAGCCTCAGCTAGAGCTTCGGAAGATGAGACTGCTGCAGATTCTGTCCCATCTGTTTTAGTTGCTGGGCCATCAGTCCCCATTTCCCCTTCGAAGCTAATCTCAGGTTCCATGAAGACCTTAGGTTGACCAACTTCCTCCACAGTGGTAGAAGGTGCAGTCAGTCTTTGAAGCTCCTCAGCCCCAAAGTATGCAAGTGTGGTGTCGGGGCTGGGCTGTTCTAGGGATGATCTCAATACAAACTTTGTGAAAAGTCTGTAGAGATCTTGAAGCATCCTTGAGTCAATCTCCAGAAAGGATTGAGATGACTCAGGTGGTGTAATGATTTGTTGGGTGGAAATGAGTTGGGTCTGTGGTTCCATAGGTGTTTGTCTCTGAACTTTCTCCCCCTTTTTGGTAGCATCATCTTGAGAGCTAGATGAGCTAGAGGAAGAAGTCATTGAGACCTGGATTGGTACATGCCTAACAGACCTCTCCGTCTGTTTCTCAGCTAGTTTAGCCTTGAGAGAGTTAATCTCAAGTTGCTGAGTGGCAGTCCTTGATTCTAAGATCTTCACCTGTGATTCCAGGTTGGAGACCTTAGAAAGCAAGTACTGAAGTGTTAGTTGCATACTTCCCTCATCTTCATAGGAAGAATCACGGGGAGATGAGATAACATACCTAGTATGCTCACTCTCACCACCAGATGTGGTTCTTGGCACCCTGGTTTCCTTTGCTCAGAGTCATCTCTTTCAGAGATGTCAATGGGCAAAGTTGCCGTAGACTCAGTCCTAATTATGTTACCACTGTCCTGAGAGCTCAATGAGAGACTCTGAGTAGTGGCAGCTGAGTCTACATGAGTCCCCTCCACATCAGTGGGACTCACCTCAGTAGCAGGCTTCTGATGGGGGCTAGAGACAAGGGATCCCTCTTGGCTCTGTTGATCTCTTAGTGGGTGTTGTAGATCAACTTCATGGCCATGGAGAGATGTAATCTCTTCATCAGTTCGGAGTAAAAGGTCAGTGAAAGAGAGGGTGGTTAGTCCTACTGACCCGGGACCTTGATCAATGTCTACAGGCATTGAGCCTATGGTGGGGCTGTCCCTAGAAGGCTTCACAGGGGAGTGTGAAGACTCACCCTGTGGGCTTAAGGCTTGGGGTTCGGGCTCAGGGGTTTGAGACTGAGGAGGCTCAAAACCCACATTGAGGTCAAATGTGAAGGATGGTGTGACCTCGGACTGAGTGGGAGCCCATGATTCCACTCTAGTCCTTTCGGTGTGAACAAAAGGAGCTTGTTCAATCAGAGTAGATTGAACAAGGGTTCGTTTGGGGCGTCTCTGATATGTGGCTTTGATGGGTAAAGAAGGCTTTGGTATTGTGGTGGATGTTGCTGGTGTGGGTTCATCACCTGTGGGGAGAACAGGGATGTCACCAGGAGCTATGCGCTCAGTCATCTCTGGAGGTAATGGAGTGTACCGTCCAGTGAAGTTGGTGGACATCTTCTTCAGTGTCTTGAAGATGGTAGGCCTCATGTGTGGAACAGGAAGAGCAGCTGCGTAGACAAGCTTGCTTGGTTCCATCTCACAGTTGATTATGTGTTGAAGGAATCGGGGATACATGAAGAATGTATCCCTGCTGAGATTGGCGATTAGGTTGTTCAACACGAATCGTGAGTAGTTGAATCTGAGGCCTCTCACCAACCCATGAACTAGGCATCCTAGTTCATATGGGATTTGATCCCAACCCCCTGATTTGTTGGAGAGGCAGTGCAAAACAATGTGCAGCAGGAACTTCCAATGGTAAGAGAAGTTGAACTTGTATACTGTAGACCTGCTGACATCGCCTCCATATCCCATGAGGATATAGGTGCCTTCCAAGTCTTCCTTGGGGAACTCAGTAGGAGCCCCATCATCGTGAAGCTCGAGATGCTCCCTGATGATCTGTTCATTGATGACCAACTCTTGGCCACAAACTCTGGTTCTCAGGATTCGAACCCCATTCAGCACTGTAGTTTCTCCGTTGCTCCAAAATTCTGACATATGGTTGGAGTATACGGTTGGGTTAACTGTGAGTGCAGTGAGGTAGGTGGATTCGGTGAGAAAGGTGATGATTTGGGTGAAGTCAGCATCCCTTGACGAGTCAAGTAATGCGACTTGGTTGTGCTGAGGGTTTAGCGCCATTGGAGAAAAGGTAAGCTTGAAATTTTGAGTGAGATTTATGGTTTGACAGTGAAGGGATGGGCTGTGAAGTGGTAAAAGAAGATGAAATTGATAAGTCAAGATTATTTAAAAAGGGGTGAATAATGGTATGGTGGTGGTAATAAGGTAACTGTTTTGGGGTTGCTGTGGGTGGTATGGTGGTTTACGGCGGAGAAATGATGATGGCGGCAAGGATAATTTTAAATAATCTGACATTATCAACAAAATCTTTACTTTTTACAGAGTGGGGCCCAAAAGATATCCGTTACATATAAAAACCTTTACTTCCGAGGGTAAAACATTTCCGAAGGTAACTTTCTTCCGAGGGCAATTTCTCTTCCGAAGCATGATATTGCTTCCGAAGGTAAAATTGTCCTTTGAAGGCACTTTATCTTCCGAAGAAGGCATTGCTTCCGAAGGTAAAGCTGTCTTTCCGAATGGAGAGTTGTATAAGTTTCGGAAGTAGATCTGATATAAAATCAATCGCTTCTTCCGAGACCAAAACTCTTCCGAGAAGAAAATTTCCATTGAGGAATTTAGCTTCGGAAGATATTCAAGAATATCTTCCGAGAGTTAGTTCCTCTTCGGAAGGAATTTACACTTGGAATATTTTAAAGATCTTTTGTAACAGGGCTTAAATTGTATTGACACAAGACATTACTCATTTAAAAAGGTCTTCAAAAGAGGTAGTTATTCAATGTTTATCATCCCAATTGCTGATATGAGATACTTAAATCTTTGTTCATCAAATGCCTTTGTGAACAAATCAGCATATTGTTCATTTGAGTCAACTTTGATTAACTTTATCAGCTGTTTCTCATGAATATCTCTAATGAAATGATACCTGATATCAATGTGTTTTGTCTTGGAGTGCTTCACCGGATTCTCAGTAATGGAGATAGCACTGTTGTTGTCAATATGGATAGGAGTAGTCATGAAGTTGAACCCATAGTCTAACATCTGATTTTGAATCCATAGCAGTTGAGCACAGCAGCTAGCAGCAACAATGTATTCAGCTTCAGCAGTTGATGTAGAGACACAGGATTGTTTCTTGCATTGCCATGAGATAATCCTTCCACCAAGAAATTGACATCCTCCTGATGTTGATTTCTTGTCAATGTTGCAGCCACCATAGTCACTGTCAGAGTATCCATAGAGATTGAAATCACTATTTTTTGGATACCAGAGACCTAGTTTAGGTGCTCCTTTAGGTATCTGAGGATTCTCTTTGCAGCAGCTAGGTGAGACACCTTTGGAGCAGCCTGATATCTTGCACAAATGCATGTGGCAAACATGATATCTGGTCTACTTGCAGTGAGATACATCAGAGAACCAATAATTGCTCTATATGATGTTGATCAGTATCCTCCCCCTCAAGGTCAGGGCAAAGATTATGGTTTCTGGGTATGGGTGTCTTGGCTGGTTTACAGTTCTTCATTTCAAATCTTTCTAAGATGTCTGAGACATACTTAGATTGACTTATGAAGAACCCTTCCTTCATCTGTTTCACCTGGATTCCTAAGAAAAAGTCCATTTTCCCATGGAACTCATCTCAAACTTCTGCTTCATAATGCTTTCAAAGTCTTTGCACATTTGGTCGTTTGAAGAACCAAATATGATGTCATCAACATAGACTTGTACAAGCAAAATGTCTTCTCCACTCTTTCTGATGAAAAGAGTCTTGTCAATGGTACCTCTAGTGTATCCATTCTTCAGGAGAAACTGAGACAAGGTCTCATACCACAGCCTAGGTGCTTGGTGCAGCCCATATAGAGCTTTATCCAGCTTGCACACATAGTTGGGGTGCTGTGGGTCTTCAAATCCTGGAGGTTGACACACATAGATTTCCCTATCTATATCCCCATATAGAAAAGCACACTTGACATCAAGTTGGTAGACTGTGAAGTTCTTGGATGCAGCATAAGCAAGGAAGATCCTAACTGCCTCAAGTCTTGCAACAGGTGCAAAGACATCAGTATAATCAATTCCTTCCTCCTGGGTGTACCCTTGAACTACTAGTCTTGCCTTGTTCTTGATAATCAAGCCTCTATCATCTTTCTTGTTCCTGAATACCCATTTAGTGCCTATGGGTACTTGACCAGATGGTAGTGGGCATAGATTCCAGACCTTTTGTCTTCTGAATTGAAGCAGCTCCTCCTGCATCGATTCAACCCAACTACTATCCTTTAAGGCATCTTCTACCTTCTTTGGTTCCATCTGAGACAGGAAGCATGAGTACAAGCAGACATTCCCATGATGAGTTTGTCCTCTTGTTCTCACACCCTCAGAGACATTTCCTATGATGTTCTCAGTTGGATGAGTGTTGTGAATCCTAAGACGAGGAATCACTTCCAATTGCAGAGATAAGTCTAGGTTAGACATATTCTGATCAGGAACTGGATCACTCTGTCCAACTGCTGTTTCAGAGTCATTCAATGAGGACTGATTGAATGATTGAGAAACATCATCAACGGTTGGTTGTGAAGTAGTATTAACAGTTGCCTGTTCCTTCAGAATACCACTTCCCTCAACCTGGTGTTGTAGTGGATCACCTGAGGAACTTTGAGGTTGATCAAGTGATTCACTTGTTGAAGCTTCACTATTTCTGGAGATAGTTACACTGTCAGATCTGTGAATAGTTGAAGCTTGTTGCCCTTCAGCTCTTGGAGAATTTGGAATAGGTCTGGGAAGCTCATATAGTTGACCTGCATCAGCATCAGCATCACTTTGAGCACCTGTTCCAGCTGAAACATTCTCACAAGATGGTTTAGAATAGTTTGGAAACAATTCTAAATCAAAGATATACTCAGGTCCATTCCCCCTAACACAAGGAGTGTGCTCATTAACAACTATGTTGGATGACTCCTCAAATTGTTGATTCTTAATATTGTATACTCTATAAGCTTTGGAGCTAGAAGAGTATCCAATAAAGATAGCATCATCCGACTTCTCAGCAAACTTTGCCAAGTTGTCCTTTGTGTTAAGTATGGTACACCTGCAGCCAAAGGACCTTAGAAAGCCAATGAACGGTGGCCTCTTGTTCCATAACTCATAAGGGGTTTTTCCATGGGGCTTAACTACAAGAACCCTGTTCTGCACATAGCATGCAGTGCTGACTGCCTCTGCCCAGAATGTTAGAGGCAGCTTTGAATCAGCTAACATGGTCCGAGCAGCCTCAATAAGTGTCCTGTTCCTCCTCTCAGCAACACCGTTTTGTTGAGGAGTTCTGGGAGCACTATATTGTCTGGCAATCCCTTTTGAGTCACAGAATGAGTCAAGAACGAAGTTCTTAAACTCAGTCCCTTGATCACTTCTAATAATCTTAACCTTGTGATCAATTTGATTTTCTATTTTAAGAATAAAAGATTTTAAAGTTTCAGCAGTTTCATCTTTACTTCTAAAAAGAATACCCATGTAAATCTTGTAAAATCATCAACGATCACAAGGCAGTATGATTTCCTTCCAATGCTCATTATACTTGTGGGACCAAAGAGATCCATGTGCAATAAGTGTAATGGAGTAGTGATAGAGTTAACACATTTGGATTTATGAGATGATCTGTGTTGTTTTCTTTCAGGCATGCAACACAGTTATCTTTGCAGAAAAATTCCTTTTTAGGCAAACCATGTACCAAGTTATTTTTAGACAATTTATTCATTGTTTTAAAATTCACATGACACATGCGTTTATGCCATAGTGTTGACTCATCACTATCAGCTTTGGAAAGAAAACATGATACTTCACCCATAGGAGAAGCATTGTTCATATCCAGCTTGTACATATCTCCTTTCCTGGGAGATCTGAGAAGCACCAATTCTGGAGGAATTGTCATCCCTGGTTTGAGGATAATGCACTCATGTTCTGTGAAAAGCATCTGATGCTTCTGATCACAGAATTGAGAAACACTTAACAGATTGTGTTCAAGCTGTTTGACAAAGTGAACTTTGTCAATGTTTATTCTGCCATTGGATATACTTCCTCTGCCAGAAATATATCCTCCGGCCTCACCTCCAAATTGGACAGGCCCTCCATCAAAGTTCTGGAATTGTTGAAGGAGAGATCTGTTCCCTGTCATGTGCCTGGAGCATCCACTATCTACAATCCAGATATTGTTGTTCTTGTCAAATGGATGTCCCTGCACATAAGATGAGATGGTTAGTTTTGTTTGGAAGCCCAAGCCTTGCAGGTCTCGGGCTCTTCCAAAGATAGTGACATAATTGAACCAAAAGATATGCAGTGGGGTTCAATAGAGGTCATTGTTGAAGAAGAGGTTTGGGCTGCAGCATCTTCCTTGATCTTCCAATCCATCCTTTGGTTGATCTTTGAGGATGAGCTTGTTGAAGCTTTGCAGCATGGTCTTCTTCCGAAGCTTCTCTCTTTTCGGAAGAAGCCTTCACCACCTTTTCTTCCGAAGTAGTCTTCTTCTGAGATGGTTTCAAGGGAGCCTTCTTGTTCTTCCGAACCTTAGAAGGTTTGGCTTCCGAAGCCATTTTCCCTTCGGAAGAAGCAGTTTCTTCCGAAAGCAACTTGGCTTCCGAGACCAACTTTCCCTTTTCATCATTTGGACCTTTTGAAGTGGTCCAACTGAGAAACCTTCTCTGACTACTTCTTTTCTAACATTATTTGCATAATGTGTGCTTGCTGGATTGTAGTAACAATCTTTAGCCATGTGGTTGTGCAGACCACACATTATGCATGCAATGTTAGTCTTCTGGGAACTTGCAGGTTGCTGTTTCTTGGGTTTCTTCTCTTCATCAGCAACTTTCCCTTTCGACTTCTGATCCTTCAGTAGGACAGGAGTGCTGGTACTACACTCCTTTCCTGAATCAGGAGTACCTACCACTTGAAACCCGGCAGAAATGAAGACACCCTTTTGCTTAGGGTTAAACTTAAGCTTGGACTCTGCAACCTTCTTAGCAGTCCTTCTAGCAGCTTTAGCTCTGCTTCTTCTTGCCTTGGTGGTCAGGATTTGGTCATCACAGGTGGAGATGGGTGTATCCTCCTGTTTCTCCCCTGTGGAGGCCACTATTTTTACTTCATCCTCTAGTTCCAATGGAGAAGGGTCAGCAGTTGGAACCTCTTGCTCTTCAGTACCACATCTAGGTAGTCTAATAGACTCATAAGAGTGTGGTGGAGCTATTTCACTGGTTCCCAACCCTTCTTTGTTTTGATAAAACATTTTGGAATGGGAGGTTGATGCAAGAATAGTTTGGAAGCTTTGCTCAGCAATAGCTTGCTTCCTGGCCTGAGCCTCAGCTGTGACTAACTGGGCTTGAACTTCAGAAAGTTTGGAGATCAGATCTTTGATTTGAGTCTTGTAGTTAGTCTTTTCATGTTTTAAAAGAGACACAATTTTCTCTAACTCATCAATTTTCCTTTGATAGTCAGATTCAGCTCTTTTAAAGTCAGATTTTAGCACATTTAAAGACTCAACCTCAGATCTGATTTCCGAAATGTAATCCTTATACAATTTAACTTTAGCAATATAGGCAGCAGTACAAAGATGTTCATATACCTGATCATCATCTGTTCCGGCCATGAGTGCTTGAGCGGGAGTCACATCCTGTACCATGAAGCTCCAGTCAACTTCCTGAGCAACAGCAGCTGTTTCAGTTGACTTTTCTTCATGCTTGGGAGCAGTGGGATGTGTGGAGGCCTGTGGGGTTCCCGGGTTGTTCTTGGGAGCCTTGCATTCCCTAGCAAAGTGACCAAGTTGGTTGCAGTTGTAGCACCTTGCTTTGCTCTTATCAAACCCAAACTTGCTGTTGACTGGGTTTTGAGGGAATTGCCTTCCAGTTCTCTTGAAGAACTTCTTCGCTCTGTAAGTTAAAAGAGCCATCTGCTGGACAATGTCCATGTACTCCACATCATCTGGATTGAAGCACTCAAGATCATCAAAGCAGTATTGAAAATCACCAGAGTGTCCACTTCCAGAGACAAAGGCACAACTATCCTAAAAGGAGTTGTGTTGAACCTTTTGAGACTTTGGAGTCTCAGGTAGAGTGATGAAGGGTCCAGTATGTGAGTTGTCAGGGTAGCATAGCAACTGATGTTGTGGTTCCAAGCTTTCCCTTTCAACCACATGAAGGGCTGAACTCTGTTGGTTATTGGAGTGGTCAGAGGAGTTCTGCATGTTCATCTCCATCTGAAATGCACTTAGGATACCATACAACTCTGTGAGAGAAAGAGTCTTAAGGTCCGAAGTTCTCTTGATGACAACACAGTAGTGAGTCCATAGCTTAGGAAGAGAGGACATGAACTTCCTAACTATGTCTCTGTTCTCAAGAGCTACTCCAATATCCGCCAGAGTATCTACTAGCTCAACATACCTGAAGTATTGTTGAGTCAAGGTCTCACCAGCCTTGAAAGTAAAGTTCTCAAACTGCTGCTTCAAGAGATCCTTCTTGTTCTCTTGAGTTTCCTTGGATCCCTCATACATTAGCTTCAAAGCTTCCCATAAATCTTTAGCAGTCTTGCACTTCTTGAAGCGTCTGTAGACGGAGTTGGGGAGAGCAGTTTGGAGACAAGTCATAGCCCTTTGATCTAGCTCTATTCTCTTCCTATCTTCCTCTGAGTAATCATCAACATCTTTTGGAATGATGCGATTACCAGTGGCAGATGTAGTGCTTGGTATGAAAGGACCATTGACAATGGAGTCCCACATCCTTGAGTCTTGACACTTGATGAAGCCTTCCATCCTGATACACCATGTGTCAAAGTCTTCAGGGGTGATCATAGGGGACTTGGTCAAGGTACCAGTTTCCATATCAGCCTTGGAGAGAGCAGCCATTTGAGTGAGTGGATTGTGGTGAGGAGTGAAAAACAGGTTGATTAGGATGGTAAGATCTTACAATCAAGAGCCTGGTGCTCTGATACCAATTGCAGGATCGGATTTCGTGTGGTTTTTCTCTCAACTCACTGTGAATCAACACTCGGCAAGCAGTCTATGAAGAGTTGATCACAATATAACAAGTAACAAGCAGTAAGAAAATCTAACAGCAGATAAATTTTCAAGGTACTTTTATATATTGCTTCTCAACTCAAAGGATTACAAGACACTTGGACTCAAATCACTTACATAAAGAGTTACAGGGAGAAGATATATATAATACTACCTACAGCCGGATATACTTTGATACCAGCTGGACACCTCTAACCTTACATCTATACTACAAGACTCTAGGTGAGGTCTTTCAGACATTGTGCCTGAGAGTTGGTAGTCAGGACATGTCCCTGACTTACCTTTTGTCACCAACTAAAGTTGGTAACATGTACTATCATAAAAAGGTGAACAGTAGAATAAAGTATGGTCAACAACATGGCTCTTTAGGAAGATGCCATGCTGTATCAGAGGTCTGCAGCGGACTGTCAGGGACCATACTTTTATCTGCTGGACATAGCAATGTCTTCCGAAGGATAAAGTGCTTCGGAAGAGTAACTTCTTCCGAAGGCACTTATACTTCGGAAGACTGCTTCTTCCGAGGCTTGGAGTCTTCTTTGTCTTCGGAAGCAGACTTTGTCTTCGGAAGCTTTCAGACTTTGTCTTCAGCTCTTTCATCAGACTTTGTCTTTGGAAGCTTTCAGACTTTGTCTTCAGCTCTTTCATCAGACTTTGTCTTCGGAAGCTTTCAGACTTTGTCTTCAGCTCTTTCATCAGACTTTGTCTTCGGAAGATAATCTTCAGCTGTTGGCTTCAGCTGTTGTCTTCAGTAGTTGACTTCAGCTTTTGCCTTCGGAAGATGTCTTCAGCTGTTGTTCCTTAGACTTCTCGGAAGATCTCTTGCTTGGCT